>RXPK01003732.1:0-95690 GCA_004143645.1 Protaetia brevitarsis
TGCCAGCGGAGACACCTTGGATTGCTTATATTAGTACGTTTAATTGTATGAACTTTTAATTTAAAATTAAACATTCTGTAACTTCAAAACTAACCCTTACATTTACATATTTTATATGACATTTATGATCAAATAACTTTAGGAATTAGTGTTGGGATGAACGCAGTTTCATTCCCTTGTGTAGCTATGAGTAATATTGCTGTGCGAAGCAGAGAATGAATAAAGCGAATGCTCAAGGTTGCTTTCACGACGTGAGCGAAGACATTTCGTGAATGGCAAAAGCTGCTTGCTTTTGCCTTTGTTTTTTGATAAATAGTACCTTAAAAGTACACGCAATTTATCTTTTAATCAAAAACACTGTGTCTCATGAGAGCTATCACCTTATTTGATTCGTCCCCGATTTCTCTTTTGTGCCTCCTTTTATCCATATTTTCTATCCTATTATATTAAATATAAATCTGTTTTGACCCTCAAAATATAAATTCTTTTTCATTCTCCATTCCCATTAGTCTCTTTCTGAGCGTAAGCTTATTCCCAACGAAAAATCATGTTAATTCCTAATCCCATTTTGTAAAAGAAACTAAACACCAACCCGATTTTAATTTTCAGGCACTTTCCTCAACGGCACTCTGAACAGCTGCGAACCCTGTGAGAAGGGCACCTACCAACCCGAGAGCCAACAGACCACTTGCATACGTTGCGACGAAAACACAAGCACTAGAGGAACGGCAGCCGTAAGTACTCTTTTTCCAACCACTCGACAAATTTGATTTTTTTGTTTTTCTTAAACATTACAGACCAGCAAAGCGGAATGCGTCAATCCCTGCAACACGATCGGCTCCAAGATGCACTGCGATCCCAACGCCTACTGCCTACTCGTCCAAGAGACGAACGACTTTAAGTGCGAATGCAAGCCGGGTTTCAATGGCACCGGAAAAGTCTGCGTCGGTAAGTAAAGTAATTAATATTCATCGCCTGGACTTCGATTGAATGGAAAAAAAAAATCCCATATAGATGTCTGCGAGGGTTACTGCGAGAATGAAGGGAATTGCGTCAAGGACGTGCGAGGTGCGCCCTCTTGTAGGTGCATCGGCAGTTTTACCGGGAAACATTGCGCAGAGAAGTCGGAGTTCGCTTATATCGCTGGAGGCATCGCAGCATCCGTGATTCTGATCATTTTCATCGTCTTGCTCATATGGATGATATGTGCTAGGTAAGCCAAGTAACGATATGTTAATTTAGCGATAATTCAAGTTTTTCTTATTCGAATGGATGGTGTAGATAAACGTCACTACGCCATTTCATAAAAATTTGAAAAAATATCAAAAAATTATGTAGAATAATACTCTTTTAGTTACCATATTTTCTTTAGTTTTTTCCCCTGTTAAATAGGTATTGAACAAACGATGAGTAAAGTTTTTTTTTCTTTTGACAATAATATAAATACCTTTTTTTTCTAATTAAGTTAAAAAACGACAATTATTATACAAATTAGAAAAAAAAATAACAAAGAACTCGTTTCATACACTGTTGAAAATATTATCGGTGTTGGCGTTAATTTTGCGCTAGTCAAATATTTTAGTGTTGATTTTTACTAACTTTGCCAGACGAGTTGACTACGCGTATTTAATAGAACAGAAATGACTAGAATTTCGTGTGAATTCTTTGTTCAGATATGAGGATTTACTATTTTTCTAGACATTCAGAAGCGTCAACCAATCAAAATGTTTTCCTCGGATAGAAATATAGAAACCCCACCCAATCTAATACGGTATTGCATTATACGTACCACGTGCATTGCACGTGTATCTGTTTTCGGGTTTGTTAAAACAAAGTTGTTTATAACAATTTAATATACAAGTAGTCGCCAATTCTTTTTTGAACAATTGATTATAAATTTTTAAAAGATTGTCGAAATCTACGCGTTTATTAGTAGAAAGACATAAATAAATATTGAAGCGTTTTGTTTAACATTGGATTCTTGTTTTTTTTTTTAAACACCACATTATTCAAACAAAAAATAATGTAAATACTTTCTAGAAACTACTTTTCCTATGTTTATGATCGTGATCAAACATTCAAACATTAAATTTTTGAAACCCTCAACTTTCAGCTGTTTTACTTTCAATTCTCAATTCAAATTTACAACTTGGCATTCATAACTCATAGTTTTTATACGTTTTCTTTTTTTAACAATAATATAAACACTTTTTCCATGCTTTATAACCGTAACTGAATTGGTTTATTTAATGTCAGTGTTTTTGAATATTTTAAACTTCGTCTTTGCAATCTCTCAATCTCAACTTTCAATTGTCTTACTCTTTAATTCTAAAATTGAGTAATGAATCTCGTCATTTTTAAATTCATTGATTAATAATTCTTATATTTTGTACTAAGTTTCTTAAAAATTCTTTAGCGTTCTTTAAACTTCTTCAATTTTTTCTTGTTTACGCCTTTTTAATTTTTTTTTTTTATTTCTTTAGATTATGTTTAAACTTCTTTCCGATATTTTACTTTTATATTTCTTAACTTTTTTAAAAAAAAAATTAATAAAAATTGACGTTATTTATAGTATAACTTCTACAGGGTGTATCAAATAAAAAAGTAAATTTTGCTTGGGTGTTAACTATACGACATATAAAGCACAAATCCACCGAAACCGGATTTCATCATTAAAGAATAAAAAAAGGAAAATTTAGAGCCAAAAATTGTTTAGTCCGGGCCTGATTGCAAGGAACGTCATGTTAAGCACCCGCTAAACGTGGTATTATGTATAAATACATTGCACTCATTTAATATTATTCTTAATGGTATGCCGTAAGTTCATTTAACGTCATTCTGAATAAAGAAAGGCCCTTGTATAAATAGCAAAACTGAGGCATTTTAAATTTCTTCTTTTTATAAAATAACATTCCTTTTTTTTTAAGAGCATTCTACGTAAGTCTACAAAGTATTATTTTTAATATCCTGATAAGACGTTCGAGTTTCACCGGATATGCGACTTCAGTAGTTACAAAAAACGTAAATATTTTTCTTTTGCTTTGTCGAATCGAGAGTTAGTTGTTAATAAACGGTACCACATGAATCTGAGTTATTTCTTTTGGATTTATTTAATCATATAACGCAAAATGAATTGAATCGAATTACACAGAAATAAATGTAGATACAGAAAATTTGCAAACACGCCTTTTTACTATGATATCGCGCGAAAATGAATCTATACATTCCCGCGCTTTTGCCGATGCATCAAGCTTCGATTTTCTTTATATGAAATCATGATGGTCCTGAAAAGGATCGTTTTTCGAGACGGGAAGAATTTAAATAAAATGTTCGAAGTGGCTTGCACTCCAAGTGGCGATCCACACAAAACTAACAGCGGTAGTGGCTGAATGATAGTAGTATGTGGGGTATACTCGGGACAGCATTTAGGTTGGGCACAGGTGCGGCTCTAGCCCACGGCATTTATTAAAATTTTTTTCTCGTTAATGCTTACAGATAGGCCCCCTGTGTATTAAGACTTTTTGATTGTATATGATTACAGCTGCTACATATTATTATATTTACCTCTATATCTGATACACCCTGTATAATAAAATGAGTTAACAGATCTTACGTATCCTTCGAAATGTTCTATTTTACTGATTTACCATTTTACAACTGACATTACCCTCTCTCAGAGCTAATCGCAGGAAAGAACCGAAGAAACTCTTAACTCCCGCCACGGATCAGAACGGTTCCCAAGTCAATTTCTACTACGGAGCACCTCCGTACGCCGAAAGCATAGCGCCGAGCCATCATTCGACGTACGCCCACTACTACGACGACGAAGAAGACGGCTGGGAGATGCCTAACTTCTATAACGAAACGTACATGAAGGAAAGTCTGCACAACGGCATGAACGGGAAGATGAATAGCTTGGCGCGTTCGAACGCCAGCATATACGGCACCAAAGATGATCTGTACGATAGGTTGAAGAGGCACGCGTATCCGGGAAAGAAAGGTAAAAATAAAAATCTTTAGTCAATAACAGTGTTGGGTTGAACGAAATTTCGTTCGATTATATGAAACTTGGTGAATATTACAGTACGAAGCTAGATAATGAATGAAGCGAATTCTCAATGTTGTCTTCAGAATGGATGGCGAATGGATTAATGGATAATTTTATACTATTTTTTTCGACCACGTTTCGACCTTAACATTGGTCTTCTTCAGGTTATTATACAGTCGATATTATGCGAACATATATGCAATACACCTCAGATGCACTCAGGTCTGAGG
Organism: Protaetia brevitarsis; assembly: GCA_004143645.1. Taxonomy (NCBI): domain Eukaryota; kingdom Metazoa; phylum Arthropoda; class Insecta; order Coleoptera; family Scarabaeidae; genus Protaetia; species Protaetia brevitarsis. Next base: position 4,279 of record RXPK01003732.1, read on the forward strand.
CAAACCACACACATAATGATATAATTTCTTTTGTTCTGTTTATTAGTTAGCCAATGTATTATATTCTGCGACGAAATGTTAGTATGGATTTATGACTTAATTGAGAGGCAAAATTTAACATGTTAAATTGAGAAAATTGCCTATTGCTATTAAATGGAAATAATCGTATGCAAGTATTAAACTACTACCGCAGTAATTCAATGTATAATGGCTATTTTTGTGGAAATGAAAACAATTCTAAAAATAAATAAATATATCCACATAGATAAGAGAATAAAGATAAATACATTTTTTTAAAATGAAATCACTTCTAAACATAGCATTCAGCGATAAAGGAAATAATATATTTCTTTCAAAAATAAAAACACTTCAAGTAATACCATTAACTGTAAATATTTAACAAACAAAATATAATTTAACCTTAGGCTTAAACTTATTCATTTCCGAGATATCTTTGATTTTCTAAAAATTACTTACATTGTACATGAGAAAGACAGTTGTAATTTGATTACCATTAGTGAACCAAATTTTGCAATATCTTTTTAGCACAGATTTTACTTACACTTTCAGATATGTCTATACTTCAAATTTAAACGTAGAAAAATACATGCAAATGTCGCTATTGACAGACATCAATGTTTCGCCTTTTCAAGGCTCGTCAAGTGCTTACTCCAAATAATATTACGAATTTGTGTTCTAATCAGAACATATTTGTAGATATTATATTGGAAAATTAGCAAAATATCTTTAAAAAAAAATAATGAGTTCGTAACATCTCACACTCATTCAGTATTAACTTCAAATTTAATATACTGGGTGTTCATCACTGAAATGAAAAGTCAAGACAACTTCAATTGGGCATATCTCAAATTTTATTATTTAGCAGTAACAGAACATGCTGTATATGTTTACATCATTGAATTCCTATTAATAAATGCTTTGATTTTTATTAATAATATTCTATGTCTATATCTTCTACTTTTCGAGTTTCTATTGATTTTTGTGACGATTGTTAGTGATATGATTAGAAAATCAAAACTAGTTTAGAAATGAATTGGTTTAAGGATGAGGTATGTTGGACTTTAATTTAAACTAGTAATGGGGTACTGTTTTTAGGAAAACAAAATTGGAAGCTATACTAAGGTTACGAAACACCCTCTATAAAACCTGATAATTTCGCGTTATAGAAAAATCATAATCCTACTTGAAAAAAATAATAAGAAAAGCATTGCTTTTATACAGAAATTTACAAGAAAACAACGTTGATTAAATTCTTTTCATTCAGAACATGGTAATATAAGATAAATCGATTTTTAACTGCTTTTATTGTATACTTTTCAAGAAAGATATCCCGTTTTTTTTTTTTTCATCTAACCAAATCAATATCTCATATATTCTTCGAGATACCAATAATGTTCGCATGATAAAGTATATCTGCCGTGAAATGCTTTAATATTCCTCCTTACAAAATCCTTTAAACTAAAAAGACGCAATAACGATCTATTTCAACTTTTCTGTGCTAACAAATACGAATTATAATCAATTTTCAATTTTGTTTACATTTATCACGTGATAACTATAAACCTAGACAATATTTTCAAAACTTTATTACACAGTCTTAAGCGACACACCTCTCTTGAAATGTATGCCAAATTTCATGAATCTAGGTCAATAAATAAAAAGTTATAGACGATTTAGTCGATCGATGCACCGTACATCGGTCGATGGAAGGCTGCGGTGGGAGGCGGGGAGGAAAGGGGGATCAACTTGGGGTGAAATTCGTTTCTATGAACAGGACTCCGCTGTCCTATCTTTTCGCCAATAAGACAGACGGAGTACGGACGATAGAGTGGGGATAAAATGGGCTACGACCTTTTCTATCCTGCGCGTCGCAATGTAATTTTCCTATTGCGTTTGTCACACGTTGTACGGGAGACGTGAATTCCAAATCGCGCGGACAGATTTAAGACAGAGAAGGTGTCTCCTTGTCTGGCATACGCGCCTTACGGTCAGTTCGTTTACCGCAAGTAGATTGGGAACTAGCGGATCGATTTTCAAAATTCTTTCACTTCTATGAAACGCGTAGATTTTTTTTTAATGCTTAAATTAATTTTTACATATATGGAATGAGAAATATTTTTCTTTTTCCAGAATAATAATGACTGTGAATCTAATTGCATTACTATTATAGTTTTTTTAATGATGAAATGTATAGCGCTTAATTAGTAATTTCAATTGGAATTTTTTTTATTTTCATTACAGTCGTCATCATTCAAGAAAAATTAAATGTCACGATATGAAATGACATTTATTTCTAACTTCCTTTTTTATTTGCGTCAGTTGAATCAGAACATATGATCAATCGTATAAGCGTCTTACGAATCTATTTTTTATACATTGTCAGTGATTTGATTGGGAATACTGATAGTGCCCTGTGTAGGTTGGTTTTCTGTATACACACTGTTTTTTACGTTTTCGTCCCTAATTTTTTTTAGATATCTAGTAATAAAATGGCATTCTCTTTCACCGAGCTGTGATATCATCATAGACAAGGATAATACACTTATACATATAACAAATATGTGCATTGCAAAATATTAGTTTAATATAGAAACTAGAAACATTTAGAGATATTCAATTAATTGAATCCTCACAATATTTTAATTATTTTAGATTTATATCTTATCTCATACTTTATTATGTTAGCTTAATAATAGTAGAGTTAAACTTTAAAATTCAGATTTCCAAAAAACCATCTTAAATAAATTTTATTGATGATTATGATTAAACAATATTATTTTGTATGTTATTCAGTATTCCCTATCTTTATATTAATTTTAATAAAGTCTTACAGAAGATGAAAGAAGATGTTAATTCTCATAATATTTATATAAGCAATACCTAATAAGAAAGCGCATAGAATTTCTTTTTTAATGTTGATTTTAATTTTTTTGAAGGAGAGGGTCTTGGCTGTCATATTTTGACGACATATTACGATTCATTTCCTCAATTTAAACCATAGAATTTTTAATTAGGCGGCTTACACTTTCAAAACTAGTAGTTTTTTTTGCAAATTTTGTTACAAAAGAACAAGTTAATAATTTGCCTGACAGACTGACGATGACGATGTTTTACTACGAATTTCTGTTGTTCAAGGGAGAATATATCAATTATTACAAACAAAAATAATAATAATAGAACAACAATAAACAGCAATACAACTAAAAATAGTTGAAATATTTACTTATTCTTAATAGAAACGATTAAATAGCTTAAGGAAACATTAAGGCATAATGAATATAAAAAAAAATCTTAATGCATCGAGATCCTGATTGCATTCTAATGCGGCTCTCATACAACTAACGAAGCGATGATCCGATTGCGCGCTCCAACATAGCTTACCACTAACATCGATATCACGTGCAACAAACAATCTGTATAATTTACAGTGTATCACTTAAATATTTGTACATGTCGCATTTACCTACAACAAGCAATAAAAATACAAAACAGTAAACTTTTTTTTTAATTTTATATTATTATTTAGAATGCGATAACAAAATAATTATTTCAAATAGCTAAAATATGCCCTCTGACTACAATAATAATTAAAATCCAGTAGGCGACAATACAAAAGTATTCGTACGCTTCTTGCCGCGACAGGTGGAGACTCGCATAGATGTCCAACAATAGTCTCTCCTAATATCTAGCGATCTGTGTACATTATTAGATGCTCCGGTAATATATTTTTGAAGAGCGATTCATAACTGCCGTATAAAAAATGCCGAAAACAAAAGAGTTGACAATTAATGAAAAAGTTCAAATTGTAGCCTTGTTTAAAGAACAAAAAAGTTTACGAAAAATTAGTAAGCTTGTCAAAAGACCACATAGTACTGTTCAGTACATTATTAACAAATTTAAACTTCAAAAAAGCATCGAAAATGCTCATCGCCCAGGACGTTCAAAGATACTAACCGAACGCGAAGAACGAGCTATATAAAAGAAGTTCAAAAATTTCCTAGAACTAGCGCTCTAACGTCAGCTGTTCACGTCGCAGAGAGAAAATGCAAGACAATTAATTCTGAAACTATAAGAAGAGTACTTAGAAGAGCTGGCTATAACGGAAGAGTAGCCCGTAAGAAACCTTTCATCAGTGAGAATAATAGAATAAAACGTTTGAATTTTGCGAAGGAATATGTCAATAAACCTTCAGAATTTTGGAAAAGCATTATTTTTAGCGACGAGTCAAAATATAATATTTTTGCATCCGATGGACGGCATATGATATGGGCGGAAGCCAAACACGGAACTTCAAGCACAAAATTTGATTCCTGCATAAAACATGGAGGAGGACACGTACTTGTATGGGGTTGTATGTCTTACAATGGGGTAGGAAATTTGCATTTTATTGACCATATTATGGATGCCAAAGCTTATCTAAAAATTTTGCAAGCTAATTTAATGGAAAGTGCTCGAAAATTGAATATAAAAAAAAGCTTTATATTTCAACAAGATAACGAACCTAAGCACACTACTAGGATCGTTAAGGAATGGTTCTTATATGAAGGTATTAGAACCCTTCTCCACCCACCCCAAAGTCCAGACATTAACCCGATGGAAAATTGGTGGCATATTTTAAATGTACACATCAGAAAATATCATGTCCAAAATGTGCATGAGCTTAGAAAGCATTTGATAGAAGAATGGTCAAAATTACGCAGAACGAAACGGCAAAATTGGTAATATCCATGCCCAAGCGCTTGCAAGCTGTTATAGATGCAAATGGAATGCATACTAAATATAAGAATCAAACAACAAATATTTATTTTGTTTTTTTTCTCGTGTACAAATATTTTTGCGTGTTCAAAATTCTGATTTTTTATTAAAATATTAATATTTATATTATCTTTCTTTGTTTTTATTAAAAATAATGCTTTTCTCTTTCGTATTAAAATAAACAGTCGCTTAGTTTTGAATTTCTATAGTTCCTTTTTTTTTCATTTCGGTTAAATGTGCTATGTACAAATACTTAAGTGATGCACTGTATATATAAATTACCATAGAAATTACCACAGCTTTATAAACTAATTAATACCCTGAAGAATACCAAAGTTAGGATAGAAACGTAGCTAAAATTAAACTTATTCAATTTTTTTTTAAGGTAGATGACGTTTGAATTGTAAGTAAATTATTTTTTTTTGTTTTCCTTCCAGATAAAAGTGATAGCGATAGCGAGGCGGGTCAATGACCTTGAAACGTCATATTCTGGTCAGTACGGCGTCAAATTTCAACTAAGAACAAACGACACTAAAGACATTTTAAATTAATATAATTATATATATATACATATATGAAAGCAAAATCCACGAAATCAGACACGAATTCGCCCAAATAAGCCTGATTTTACCGATTGATATCTTCGAAGCAAGATAACAGAGATTCTTTGTTTATAGTGTATTATTTTTTCTATAATATTTTTTTTTTGTTTTTATAGTCAATTATGTTACATACATTCCCATAAAATAAATACATATGTATAAATGACGGTAAATATAAATTAATATATAATTATGTGTACGTGTAAGGAAAGCTATATAGGTTCTAATAGGAGAGACCTATTTATATTTTGTATTTATACTATAAATATAGCGTAAGTAAATAAGAATCGAATAGTAAGCGAGAATGTATGTAGAGGTACGAATGGAACACGTGCTTAAACGAAAGTGTATCTGTTTCAATTTTATTTTGTGTATATGTGCGTCTTTTTGTAACTACGAATGACTGAATAAAAAATACTTTTATATGTTATTCGCAATGTTTTTTTTTTTTTTTATTCTTATTTACCTTTATCCTTCAGTAGCGGTCGTGACAAGTGGTGGACCAACTCCTCTCGTCTTATTAAGTTTACAGAGTTTTGGATCAGTTCAGCTCAGCAGTCATTTATTACCTCGTTTATTGATAACTAAAAATAACATCGATACAAAAAAAAACTTAATGTAGACATTTTTAGAAGCAATTTTTAAATGAAAAATACATCGGGAATACTTACCTACCTAAATATAAATACTAGCGTATTTCCTTCGGAATAGCATGTATTTAGTCTTTGCTATTAAACGCTATTATAATGAATTTTTCAGGGATTATAATTTATAATTACAGGAGACTTGAAAAAACTGAAAAAAAAAAATATATCCAAAAGCGTGTGACTGTTTTTATCTTATCTACCCCTTTATCTAATCCAGAACTGATACGTGTAGTCACTGTGATGTGCAAGTAGTCGCGGTAAAATTATATTTAGTAAGAAGCAATCAGTGTTGATCACCTTATTCGTGTCGTAAAAGCAAAGCAAATATTAACTATTGACTAACATGAAGAATTCGAACATTTACCCTTTCTGTGATCTTCATAGATCTTCTGCTACTACAATCAGAAACTGTCGCACAAAAGTGTAAGTATTACAACTTTGTATGTAACTGTACAGGGTGGGGCACCTACAATATGACAGGGAACTGATTGTAAATACAAAATAGTAAACAAAACACTCAAAAACAACAGAAATACAGAACTGTAAGGATCGATGGGAAAGATTAATGACAAGAAAGTTAGAAATTTTGTGATACATGTGCTTATCTATTCGCGTTTACATATTCTCGATCCAAAAATAACTGAGCTGATTAATAGCAAATGCCTAAACTAAGGTAAATAGCTACACAGTTAAATATAGTGGACAAAAATAATGTTTTTAACGTTCTTGTTGTTACTTTCTCTGCGTTTCTTTTCAATCGTTCTATAAAGGTAGTATTTTTACGAATACTTCATTTATTGTTAAAAGTCCATACAGCAAAAAATATTGGTACTTAAAGAAGAATCAATAAACGACCATTCTTGAGCTATACGGTTTACCTACTTTCGCCTTCATTTGCAACGTTTTGATATATTCCAATATCTTTCTAAAGCTACAAAGTTCATTTACAACAGTAACATTATATCTATACCAATCTAAATTGACATTTCCTACTAATCAAAAAACCAATTGCAATGAAAATATAAATGAAAGACATTACCAGGTAATAAAATAAAAGTGGTGTAAGGACTTAGTACTCCATAGCTTCGTATATAAGAATGACATTCATAAAATTCAAATTCGAGTTCCGAATTCATTTGGTTAAATTATAATAAATAATATATGCGTTACTGAACTTGTTAATTTTTATCTATAAGATTACAGTTTTATGTGAATCATTTCTGAGATTAATCTTTTTTTTTTTTAACATTAGGTTTTATATCGGCTATTGGATTTTAGAAAAGTTAAATTTGTTGCCTGTTTTAAAAGAATAGTCAGACAGTCCATAGATATTTTACCAACATTAACATCATATTTATGTCGCTTTAGGCGTTCTTCTAAATTCTGGATACTTTGTCCCACGTATGCATTGTCACAATTCTGGCAATTAATTTTATAAACTGCATTCCTGATTACTTTTTTTTTTTTATTAGTAAATAACTTTCAGCTTTGTAGAGTGTTTTTATTATATGTGACTAACTGGTTAATCCGGTCACCAAGTATGTTAAGCCTTTAAGTAAAGATATCTATATTTATCAGTTTTACTTTACCGGTGTTATTTGTATTGATATTTTCTCTTGTTGTTTCCTCATTATTATAAATAAAAGCTTATTAATCGAATATGTTGGATAATTATTATGAATTAACCCACTTGGCAAAATCACATGACTATAACGTCGTCTAATGTTATCTTGTAACACGAAATGTTACAAAAACATATACAACATACCACATGCAGTAACATTTCTACGACTGTTTAATGTCCGCCTAAGCGATGTTACGAAACAATATTTCCCAGTAATGTTAATACGAGGTCTTCGAGTAACATTACTTTAACATGACAATTAATGTTGAAGTATAGCTCTTCCGTAACATTTCTCATATGTTAAAGAGAAATATTGATACAGTGTGGCAATTAAATGTTTCTATAAATATATCTACGCTAATGTTTCTATTAGGATCTTTTATTTACTCCAAAAGTTCTTGCTGCATTATACAAGAAACATGCTGTTGAGGTTTATCGAGAGGTTATATCAATTAATATAAAACGGAATCTCAATCACTCTTATTGAAATTCAATGTTAATATTATAATTTCATGTTACACTCGATAGATCGGGCCCCTCTGTTTATACGAATTTATCTTCACTTACTAAAATTACAATATTAACATTAAACATTAATGCCAGAAAAATATAATGGATAAGACATTTTTATAATATAACATTATTAAGTCTTTTTTTGTAGTTATTTTTGCAGATACATTAAAATGGTCAATCATATATCATATAGTTCTATGTAAAAACTAAATAGTAATACTATGAATAATACTATAAATAACTATTTAAGTAAACGAAATACATTAATAAATACTTTAAAAAGTAAAATGCTGCTTACAGAAGACAATAAATGCATTTATTGATTAAAAAAAAAGTACATAAATTAACATGAACAGAATCTAAACAAAAACTCACAACACATAAGAAAAACGCCCCGAATGCATTTTATTCCTTTGACATTTTGCTGTTTTCTACCAAATCTTTGTTTTGCATACAAAACCATTCCATGACAGTTATTTCGTACTCTGTATCTGTGAGTACAATATTTCTTCTAATTCTCTCTGAAATTAAAAAAAAGACACCGTCAAAAATACTTTACTTTAGCATTATTAATAAAACTTACCTGATAATGTTGATTCATTATTGACGGGAATTTTTTCTCATCAAAACAATTGCGACGCACAATCCCAAGATGGTCCTATCCACGCCCTGTCCAGTCACGATTACCGTATATTGTGAAAGAGGGGGTTCACAGGTTCACGCCAACTCGTGTATGCGCGGTGAAAAAACTTGTGATGGCAAGCGATACTAACTTTTACAAGTGCGCAATGCGCAACCACAACCCCATTAACATGATTATTATAGGCTACAAAAAATGATAAAAAATTTCATCACCATTATTTACTTTATAGAGAAAATTTGCTCCATTAGTTTTGTGTTTTCAAATTTCTATATTTGCAGAAACATGTGTACCTATCTTACACTTTATAAAATGTAAATATGTTAATGTTACAAGCGCAACTGTTGTAACATTGCTTGTAATGATTCACCTTGTGAATATGGCAATGTTACAACTAAATATTACCTCAACATTTCTGACAACAAAGTCTTTGTTTTTGCAACATTGTTTTAAAATATTTTTTCCTGATTACATTGAAATGTTACTGTAATGGCCTGCAATATTTCTATCATTATTTAATGTTGCTGCAAAATTTCAGTAACATGTTTTTGTTTAACATCGCTGTCTAGTAAATAATGTAATATTACTGGGATATCTGCAACATTACTTGCCAGGTGGGTATAGTATCAAAATATGTCATAATATACAGGGTGTTCCACTTATATTTTCACAACTTTGGTGTGTAACTTTTTCGGTCACCTGTATGCCCATCCTGTATATTTCATATTAAATTTTATTTTTCATTAAAACTGTTAATAACAACAAACCGAGAATAAAATATTACGAAAAAGACATGAAGAGATGTTGTAATTCTACCAGATGAATTATTAAATACGTAAAGACACAGAGGCTTCTTTCGGATCAACAAAAAAGTGGATCTTTAATCCGTCAGCAAATAGTAAAACGTTCCATCTTCGAAAGCCAGCCATGACGTAACACCATCCTTATTTTCTCTTCTAAATGCTACATTTGGAAGGGAAAATAAGGATGGTGTTACGTGTCTCCACCTATGGGGACGGATGTTTATATTATGCGTGCATTGACAGAGATAAGAGTACAATACCGGTACGAAAAATATTACATTCAATAAACCATGAAGTTACGTAAGAGTATGCGAACACGTCACCTAATTTTTAGACAATACTTTTAATCCTTTCAGATACGATATGTGCCACCCCGGCTAATCTCAACGCTTGCGAACAGATACGTCGTATAGACGATGTAGAATGCGTTTTACGAAAGAATCGGGTCGATTGCATCCTGGAGATCGAACGAAATGACACCACTCCAATATTTACGACGATCACCAGCGAAGAAGCGCTCTTAGCCAGCCCTCTAACAAAACAAGTAACCGTCATGGCTGAGTTCCGGAATTTTGACGGTAAGTTGCGCCATCTTGTGGCATACACGCGTATAATAGTGCATTTTTCTTTAAATCCGAATGTATTAGATAAGAGGATTTCGATTACTCCACTGTAGTGTTAGTTAAGAAAGGTATCAGCGATATTAAATCGTTAAAAGGCGTTAGGTATTGCCATCCAGGCTTGGATAATATGGAAATTAGTCCGTACGTTTTAAAACAATTCGAAAAAAGGGTTTTATTAGAAAATGTCGACGATGCGATGTGTTTGGATCGTAATAAAAGTTTAACGGAAAAATACGTTAAGGGGCTAAGCGAATTTTTCGGCCATTCTTGTCGTCCTGGATACTGGACTGTCAATAAAACGTTGGACAACGAATTAAGTGAGTATACAATTTACACAGTGCAACAACCAAAATGGGAATGGGATGAGACCAATTGCAAATGAAAGTTGACATTATCCATAACAAAACCTTGAAGGGTTTTTTTTTAGTTCAGTGCGAGATTTTTTTTCACACGCATTTGAAGTTGTTGATTTTGGAACGCTGTCTAATAAGGAAAGATCATTGAAAATTTTATAAAATAATGCTTTTTTATTTTTATTATCCTGGAAAGTTGTGGTATCTTACTGTTTTTGGGGTCGAGGAATTCATTTTCGATGTTTATTTTTACCTAAAACTGACGCTAGATGGCGCTCTCATACAAATGGTGCTTACAAAAATAACTTTTTTATTTTAAAGTATTAATATCTTATTATATCTTGTTTGGATCTCATTTTGGATCCGCTTAATCATCATCACTATCACTGTCAATTTGCATGTTTGAAGTAGCAAAAGCTCCAGAAGTAGTAGGCTGTGGATCTCTGTATGTTTCTGGTTATTGCTCTTCGTCAGTATCCTCTTCATCGGTTGTTCTCTTTAACCACCAGCATAAATCACCTAACATAGAATCTAGTTTCTTTCCTCTGTACCTAGTTTCCATGGTTAAAGCTACTTGGTGAAAACGTTCACCTTGCTCATCAGATTCGGTGGATAGTTGGTTTTCAAACCAATCCATATGGTGATGGAGAAAATGAATTTTTAATGACATATTCACACCAAGTTCCTCAAAGGCTTTCAACACCCTTTGCAAGTTCTGCACACTTTTCTAGGTACCCAATCTACATCAATAACCTCTACTCCAAAATACTGTAAATACAATTGTTTCATACTCTCATATTTTGGCTCCAAATTCTTTTGTCTATTATATTTTCCACAAACATAACAGTAATACTTCAAATGCTGCAAACATTCATTCCGGCTATGCGCCATCTTCAGTGGTTGTTTTCTTACTAAATTGTCTTGGTACGTTGTTGTCAGCATATATAGATTGACAGGTAATATAATTGTGCGTTTGTGTATCTTTATTGCCTTATTGTCTTGAGTTTTATTGCCTTATTGTCTTGTTTTTTGTAGAAATTCTTTAAGGGCTCAAATATTATGTCTAAAGCAGTGAAGCAGTAAATACACGGTTTTTTTATTGAAAATTTACAAGAAATAGCACCATTTGTATGACAGCGCCATCTAGCGTCAGTTTTAGGTAAAATAAATATCGAAAATGAATTCCTCGACCCAAAAACAGTAAGATACCAACTTTCCGGATAATAAAAATAAAAAACATTATTTTATCAAATTTTCAATGATCTTTCCTTATTAGACAGCGTTCCAAAATCAACAACTTCAAATGCGTGTAAAAAAAAAATCTCGCACTTGAACTAAAAAAAAAACCTTCAGGTTTTGTTATGGATAAGTCAATTTCATTTGCAATTGCTCTCATCCCATTCCCATTCTGAAAGTTCGATTTTCTATCACTGTGTTATTAGTAAAGAAATGACTTAGAAATTTCCTTCAGAACGAAAGTATAGCAACTTAATTGAATTGTGCAGTACGACAGCTTATCAAGAGAACCACCAACAACGCTTTTTGCAATCGTTAAACTGTCTGTTGAATGGCGACGGAGATATCGCCTTAACGACTATGAACACAGTAAATAAAAGTGATAGCACAACATACTCAACTATTTTAAATAATTTTACGTTACTCTGCGAGAACGGAGGCACTGTAAATTTAACAGACAGTGCCTCTGGGCAAAGAGCCGAATCCTTACTAAATAGAAATGTGTAAGTTTTAATTTTCATTTAACGCTATATAGGATACGATTATTACAATTCAATTTTAGCAATACAACGACTGATTTTCAAAGAGAAATACCCAATTTATTCGGGGAATATCTCTTCGATAACACGCTGCAATTGGTTCGCGATAATTTCATACCGATGAACGTGGCGGAAAAGTATAAGTCGCCTTTAAAAGAGGTCGTGTTTCCGAATGACGCATTTTTGATACAAATTCTGCCGTCTACGCCATTATTGAAGACGTATTTAGAAGGTAATTAGTGATAGATTCTATAAAATGTTAACATGATTGGTTAATTTGAAATTTAAATTAGCAGAAACATAAATTTTGCTAAAGGATAACCTTCTGAACAGCGTATCGAATTGAAAACCCAAACAAACGACTCATTTTAAAGCAACATGATGTTCAAAAGATGTCATTTTTTGATTTTTAATATAAATGTTGTAGTCTGGTTGTAGTTATTTACTTTTAGCCATAGTTTGACAATATAAAATAAAATTTTATTTACATACGTTTAAATGTTCTAGACTCGAATATCAAAAGATAAAAAATGTAGTGTAGTTTAGGGATTAATCGCTTCTTTAAATCCCTTCGATCTATTGTAGGGGGCTAAAATTTTGCTCAGGTCATCACCTTCAAAAATTACCTGATAATTTGCAAACTGGGCGGAAATTCAGCGATGTAGTAATGATTCACATGGAAGACATTTTAGCTGTAATGATCGTAAAATAAATTTATGAAATATACAGGGTGATTCTCAATATATGCGATAAACTTTAAGAGCTGATTCCTGAGGTTATTTTGATCATAAAAGTTCATATGAGTATATTTCCAAAACGATTTGGTTTTAAAGTTATTGAATGTTTAATAGTAAATTATGAACTATGACTAACACGATATAATATCACAGTTGGTTCTTCAAAAACTATTGTGTTGAGGGGAATTGTTTATTTGTCATTTCAATATTTGTCAATAGTTGTTAGAGTATTCATTCAGTTTATTGCCAGTTTCTGTTTTCTAAAATGAATTACACGGATACTGAGATGTGTGATATGCATTTCGTTTACAGTCTTGTCAACGGAAATTCGCGTGCTGCTGGACGTCTTTATGAAGAACGATACCCGAACCGTATCATCCCGCATCATTCAATATTTGCCCATCTTCACTAACGTTTCCCGTTCACTAAGACGTTAGTCTTAGTGAAACGGGAAACTTTAAAAAAAGGACGACTGATAACGGGCACCCATCTACAGTGAGAACTCCACAAGTTGAAGAAATGGTACTAAATGAAATTGAGGAACATCCTACTATACAAGCACCAGAAAAATTGCGTTTGCTTTAAACATTAGTCAGGCCACAGTTTGGAGAATATTGAAAGATCAACTGTTGTATCCATATCACATTCAACGGGTGCAGGCACTTTTGCCGGCAGATTTTCCGCAAAGATTGCCTTTTTGTCAATGGATGCAACACAAAATCGCACAAAATCCTGACTATTTGGCTCAAATATTCTTCACCGACGAGGCTACTTTCTCTAGAAACGAAAAATTATTAATTTTCATAATAATCACATATGGGCCGAAGAAAATCCGCACAAACTAGTGAGTGCCCGTTATCAACATCAATTCTCTGTCAATGTGTGGGCCGGAATTGTTGGAGATCACTTGATAGGTCCACATTTTTTTACCGATGCGGTTAAGTGGCAAGGTATATCGCAATTTTCTTGAAGAGGAGCTACCACTACTGCTGGAAGAAGTTCCGTTGCAATTAAGATTACAAATGTATTATATGCATGACGGTGCTCCAGCGCATTTTAGTTTAGTTGCTCGCGAGTTTTTGGACAATACGTATCCAGATCGGTGGATAGGACGGGGAGGTCCACAACCGTTGCCTCCTCAGTCTCCAGACTTAAATTCTTTGGACTTTTTTCTCTGGAGTCACCTTAAATCATTAGTTTATACGACTCTCATTGAAAATGTCGATGAACTGAGAAATCGTATTATCGCAGCTTTTCAAACAATTCGAAATATCCCTGGTATTTTAGAACGGACTCGCCAGTCAATACGACGGAGGATAGAAGGTTGTATTGCAGTTGGGGGCGGTCATTTTCAACAGTTAGTATAAGATAGTTTTGTTTTACTAATAATTTTGTTAATTTATAGTAAAAACATTAATTATGTTAACTTACCATTAAATATTGTAAAACTTTAGAACTAAGCGATTTTGGACGTATGTTCTTATGAACTTTTATGATCAAAATAACCCCAGGAATCAGCATCTATTGAGAATCACCCTGTATAAACAATAAAGCAACAACATAAAATATTTAATAAATGTAGGAGTTCTTGTAAAATGAACTTTGTCTCCATGTTCCAAGTTAGGAAGAGACATAAAGGTTTTCATTATCATACGCTCTTAAAAAACAGTTATCCGATGATTATTATATTTCGACGAACAAAGTTAACCATTTGATTATTAGGAGAACACTCGTAAAACATTTCAACATAAACAATCTGCTTCTCTAGGCTTTTAAAAATAGACAACAAAAAAAGCCGACCCTGTTTATAAATATTTCAACTAATTTTCCGTCTTCAGACTTCAGAGACGTTCCGCATTGGAAAGAATCTCAACTATGTAGCACCACGATACAAATGTGCGTCACGAACAAAGAATTGGAGAAATGCACATGGTTGCAACAGGCAGCATTAAATTATGGCGTCCAGCCCAGTGCTCGAATGCGTAACCCGATCAGACCAGAGCGATTGTATCACCGAATTGGTCAGGGAAACTGTGGATCTTGCCATTATCGATACGGACGAAACCTATTTCGCGAATAGGCAAAACGAAAAGAAGTATGTAGATTAGCTGTTTTGTAAGATTAAATTTGTTGAACGTTCGCCATCTTTGATGATCTATTTTACAGGAAAGACATGTTTATAGTGGCGTTCGGGGAACAAGACCAAAAATACATGCAGAGAACAGTGTTGATAGTCAAAGAAACAATGATAAAGTCCCTGGATGACTTACAGGGTAGAAAAGGCTGTTTTTCGGAATACGGAGATCAAGGTGATACAATAAAGAATTATCATTCCCTTAATAGTAGTAATATACCGGGTGTCCACACTTAAGTGTGCACTATTGATAACTTTGTTATCTTTGGAGGTACAGAATCGGTCAAATGGACAAAGTAGTACTATTTTTTATGGCGGTCACAATTGTGAAAATAGAAAAACAATTGAGCGTCGCGTTCTCTAGATATTCGTCCAAAATTATTTTTTTTTAATGGAATACCCTGTATATTTTTTTGCAATTCAAAAGAAAATTCCAAACTGAACAAAAAAGTCTTAGTACACTATTATAAAAAAATGTGAAATAAAGTAGTTATTGAGAAATCTTTATCTTTGTTTTGTTTGCATGAAATCGATATACCCATGGAAAATTAAAGCGTCACATTGTTTAGTAGCTGTCAAATTATTTATATTTGTTGTTGTTAAAGTTACTGTGCGGAAAAAGTACTGTTTTTACAATTTTTTTCAACCGTAACAATGGCATTTACTCATTTGGAAAAGTGTGATATGTTGGAGTTGTACTTGCTGTTTAACAAAAAATCAGATAGAGCGCTAGAACGTTACATTCAGCAATTTCCTGACCGTGATATACCAGACCGTCGCTATTTTTTAAAACTTTATCGAAGATTAAGAAGCAACGAAACAATTTTTATAAAAAAGAGGAAAAAAAAAGATTTTATATTATCACAAGAGATAGAAATAAATGTGTTGGCATATTTTCAGGTACATCCAAATAATTCTGTAAGGGATTTGTCCAGAGAATCAGGTATTTCTCGTAGCACAATCCATAAAATTCTGAAAAAATATAAATATGTCCCCTTTAAATATCAGCCTGTTCAAACTCTACTTTTGGGCGATTATCAAAGACGATTAACTTTTGCTCAATAGTTTATCAATGCTTTTGAAGAAAATCACAATTTCTTTAGACACATTTTATGGAGTGATGAATCTAACTTTTCTAATCGCGGGATGTTCAATAAAAGAAATAATCATTACTGGAGTCGTGAAAACCCATTTGTTGTTTATCCTTGTAATCCCCTACACCGATTTAGTTTAAATGTTTGGTGTGGTATAATCGGATCCCGAATTGTTGGGCCATTTTTCTATCGGGGTTCTTTAACAGGAGAAAGATATGTGGCATTATTGACAGAAATTTTAGAAAATTTTCTGGATGAATTAAATTTAGTAGACAGACAGATTATTAGTTTCAACAAGATGGAGCGCCCGCACATAATCACCGTGACACAAGTGAGTTATTAGAAAGATTATTTGGAAATAAATGGATTGGCACAAATGGTCCTATTCAGTGGCCCGCGCGTTCACCTGACATGACGCCATTAGATTTCTTCTTGTGGGGAGCAGTAAAAAATCAAGTGTACAAACATAGATATACAACAGTGGATGAGCTTCAGGAAAGAATTTCCAACATCATTGACGACATCGACGGTAGGACAATTTTAGAAGCTACTCGTAATGTTAACAGAAGATTAGTGAAACGTATTGAAATGGAAGGAGGTGTCTTTGAACATTTAATTTGAGTAATTTTCTTGACTATTTTTGCATTTATTTTTATTTGTTAATTAAATTAAACGCTTTAATGAATGTGACGCTTTAATTTTCCATAGGTATATCAATTTCATGCCAACAAAGCAAAGATAAAGATTTCTCAGTAACTACTTTATTTGACATCTTTTTATAATAGTGTAGTAAGACTTTTTTGTTCAGTTTGGAATTTTCTTTTAAATTGCAAAAAAAAATATACAGGGCGTTCCATTAAAAAAAAATAATTTTGGACGAATATCTAGAGAATGCGACGCTCAATTGTTTTTCTGTTTTCATAATTGTGACCGCCATAAAAAAATAGTACTACTTTGTCCATTTGACCGATTCTGTACCTCCAAAGATAACAAAGTTATCAATAGTGCACACTTAAGTGTGGACACCCGGTATATTCACCTCAATGAATATTCATGCCAGATAAAATATACAGCCTAAATTTTAGATTTGTAATATAATTGCATATGTTTGGAGTTTAGTATTCTCAGACTATGTAAATTGTTTAAACGCTCATAAAAGAGTATAAAATCGCTAAAATATTACTAAAGACTTCCTAACTTACTAAATTTAATCTATTAAATCAGGTTAAATATTGATAAGTTTTCTTTTCATCACCGACAAAATGTTTTCTTCCCCATTTAGCCTGGTTAATGTTTATCGTGCTCATGAAGGAGAAAATTTGGCCCGACCCCAAGTATAATAGCGCCCATTTTAACAAATTTTTCAACGAATCCTGCATGCCAGGGGTCCAAGACGTAGGCCACGAACCTAGAGAGATCGGGCTGGACTATGACAAGCTGTGCGAAATTTGCGAGGCTTCGTCCGACTCTCCAAGTAGCACCTCGTAATCTTGATAATTGAACAAGTCAGTTATTCAGACGTTTTACAGCCGCCAAGAGTTGCAAACCAGATTGGACCAACGCCAATTACGGTAGCAAAGGTGCCCTGAATTGTTTGGAAAATAACGGCGATTATGCTCTCCTGACTTTTTCGGGTATGTGGCAATGTACACTTCTCACAGGAAAAATCGGGACACCAGCAATTCAGAATTTTAAAATTTCTTGATTGTAAATGCAACTATTCACTTATCTTAGCCATAAATCACTTAATTATGTATATTACTGCGATCAAAGGTAACGACTAGAAATTTAAAGAGAAAAATAAATATATAGAGAGAAAAAGGTTTATGTGTAGAATAAACAAATCGGAGTTTCGGTGGCGGCATTTCCTTTAGAAATACCGATGAAAAAAAAAAAATACATAACAACAAAAAGAACTCTTGAATAGACGGCTTCATTCAGAAATATATATGTATTTAATTTGTTTGATGTTAGGTAGAAATAATTCTTTTTTAACAAAACATGTGGTGATGCGATTTTATTATTTAAAATTATGTTACTCGTTAGTGCTGCTTTGATATTAGTTACTTACTTGGATTTATGCTCGCGAGTATTAGTTTAGCAATAGATAATATGTCAGTCAGCCTCCTCAGTTTTGGGATAATGTGATTTTCACAGAATTATTGACTACACTATTGATGTATTAATTACTATTGTTGTTTAATATTCTTAAATATTGTATTACTATAAAGTTTTCTTCTATATCTATAAAAAAATTACCAAAACCAGGTTTAAGATTATTTATAAAATTCTTAAATAAAGCAATTAAGTTCGCAAGAAATTATTTATTTATGAACCCTCCGTTTATTGTATTTTCAGGAAATATATCTTAGCTATCGCCTGTGTAATCTGACGTCGTTGATCTATTTTCTTGAAATATAGCCAACACTTGGCCTCTTTACAAACTGTCTTTATGTAGCACAGGTTTATTAACAATTATTTAAATATTATTGGATTTATAATACATAACAAACATTGTAAGAAAGCATATTGTTCGTCAATCTCAGTTAGTGCTAAAATATTTATTGTTGAATTTGATACATTTAATACTTTTTCGTTGCTACTGCCCGAAGCTGTGTTACAGACCAAAAGTGTTAGCTATATTTCAATAAAATAGAACGACATTGGATTAGTTAAGATATATTTCCTGAAAATACAATAAACGGAGGGTTAATAAAATAAATAATTTCTTTGTGAAATTAATTGCTTTAAAAATTTTGTAAATAATCATAAACTGATTTTGGTAATATTTTAATACATAGAAAAATATTTTGTAGTAATACAATTTTAAGAATACTAAACAACAATAATGAATACATCAATAATAGTGTAATTAATCAATGTGAAAATCACATTGTTCAAAAACTCAGGAGGCTGATTGACATATTGTCTATTGCTAAAGTATTACTTGCGGGCATAAATCAAACTAAGCATATAATTATATAATTTTAAAATCCCATCGCCATATGTTTTCTTAAAAAAGAATTATCTCTACATAACATCAAACAAGTTAAATACATAAATGTGTATTTCTAAATGGTGCCGTCTACTCAAGAGGCCTTTTGGTTGTTATGTATTTTTTTCTGCATTAATATTTCCGTATTCGGTATTTCTAAGGAAACACCGCCACCGAAATTCCAATGTGTTTATTTAATGTATAAACCTTTTTCTATATATATATACATATATATATATATATTTATATTTCTGTTTAAATTTTTAGTCTTTACCTTTGATCCCAATAATATATATAAAAAAAAGTGATTTATGGCTTTGATAAGTGCATATATCCTCTGAAAGCTGCATTTACACCCAAGAAATTTTAAAATTCACGATTGCTGGTGTCCCGATTTTTCCTGTGAGAAGTGTACTTCTTCTTCCCAAATATATCATAGGAATTTATTTTATTATTTTGTCCTCTAGAGGATTTAATTTTACCAGCGGCACTAGAATCATGTGTAAAAATGGCACTCTAGCGAACACAGCGGCTTGGGACGTAGACGACGATTGTTTCCTCAGTATAACGCCGACGAATTTAATTATCACGAGAAAAATGAACGCTAAATCGGAGGATGTCGCCTTGTTCCTGAAGGAGATGGACGAACGTTTCGCCGTCCAATCGCGAACTGCGTTCAAGATATTCGATGCATTCGGTGGTGAAAAGGATTTAATCTTCAAAGTACGTACAACTAATTCTCCTTTCTGCAAAAAAAACACCAACTTTGCTTTTTTTCTATTCCAGGATACCACCACAGGTTTGGAATTGTTAGCAGAAACGCAGAATAGATACATAAAAGCACAAATAGATATTTTCCAACATCTGCCTAACATGACAGCGGGAGACGATCAAGCTAAAGATGACGACTCAGCCCTCAAAAATGCTCGCAGCTTCACCCGTCATTATCACAGTTTGCATTTTTTATTTATCGATTGCTCATTTTTTCTTATACGTCAAACACTCAGTATAATGTATAATGTTTTTATATTTTATTAATAAAAAGTATGTTACCAGTTTTTCGTTTTATTTTCAATTGGAAAATCGGTAGAAAAATCTTTTCAAATATGGAAATCTACTTTATCCGACGTCAAATTAGATTGAATAAACATACTATGAGATTCAAAAAGATTGTCAATTCCACTCCTATATATAGTAACAGGGTGTAGTAGGTATATGCCGCGTGTTTGTAATGAAGGTTTGAACTAAGTCAGTGTTGGAACATAAGAAAGTAAACGGATCTGTCATAAATAAGGAAAACGTAACCTATATTTGAACTCGCATTATATAAACGACTATGGATCGGTGTTTCTGCTTGTAAAAATGAAATGTAATTAATTTAACTTTACTAAATTATGATTTTACAATTCAGTACTAACTGGTGTTTAACTAAATTTATTTATTACTTTAAATTATAACATACAATTAGTATAATTATTAAGTGACAAAACTGCATCTCTCAGTTCTTCTATGGTATGCATGCGGTTTCTATAGATCCTATTTTTTAGATAGCCGAACATGAAGTAATCTAATGGGGTTAGATCAGGCGATCTTGGTGGCCATTCTTGTGCTCTAACGACCCTGTCAGCAAAAAAACTGTTGAAGATATTGGCAGCTTTATCGAGCAATATGTGCTGGAGCATTATCGTGCTGAAAATAACCTGCTTCAAGCTCATTTTCTTGTAACTCTGCAATAAACAATTCCAACATCTGTTGGTAACGTTGAGCTGTTACAGTTTCCTCGAAGAAAATTGGCCCTATTATTCGTTGCCTGGACATAGCTAACCAAACTCCAACTTTTACGGGATGCAATTGCGTTTCTCGAAATTCGTGTGGATTTTCTGCAGACCAGATATAATAGTTTTGTAAATTGATGTAGTCTGTTTGATAAAACCAGGCTTCATCCGAGAAAAATGATTTGTTTAGCAAGTCATCGTCCCTTAAATTGTTATTAAACCAATGACAATATTCCAATCGCCTATCGTGATCTAATGGTAATAATTCCTGTACCGTAGAAACTTTATAGGGATGAAAATGTAACTTTCTTTTGACAGCTCGTTGCGCTGGAGTGTATGATAAGCCTATAAAATTATAAAATGTAATAAACTATTTCACTTAATGTTAATATTGATTTTTTGCCTGTTTGTTGAGCTATTGCCACAGATAAATTCCCTTATTTTCTTACAGTATTCAGAAATACTATTGTTGGTGATATTAGATGTAAATATAAACGGTTTGAAAAAAATTATAAGATAAATAATCGAAAGAGACTACCACACGAACGCCAATGTCGTTAAATGTCAAGAAAATTCATTTAATGTATGAAATTTGTATGTAGCTAACTTCGCTCATTAAATTGGTAATAAGTATAGATAAATTTTTCCGGAAAACAGTTTTTTTCTTACGACAATCATTTTGAATCTCATAGTATGTGTCCTATCAGAAATATTTTTTTCGAACGCAAGGTCATAATTTTTTGTTTTTTTGAAATCATTAAATTATCTCCAACAACGCACTTAGACTAATTCAAGAACCCATTCGTAGCTGTAAGGTGCGCATGCGCAATTTCCCCACTTGTGCAGAGCTAATTCTGAATAAGCGTTATTTGGAATACTTTGAGAACTTAACATCAGCTGCTTGCAAATGTTAATCTAATTGGACTACAACATGGTAGGTAAATATCTTGGTGCTTGTTGACAATTAATATTTACAATTTTGCCGTTTATTTAATAAATAATCTGAGAATACAAGTAAAAAAGAAAACTCCACAAACACATCAACATGTTAATACGTTATGCATTGCGTATATGTCAATTGTAGTCGTTTTTACCGTTCTTGGATTGGTTCTGGTACTAGTCTGTAATCTGTTGGAGAATGGTGATTTTCTGACTCCGATTCTTACATCTTTCCTTTCCTGTTAGAATATTCATTTCGATCTGCGCATGCGCGTGCTATTCTGAACTGGTTCTACGTTTTGTTAGAAAGAACCTATAGTTACCTAGTTTTGTCTCTAGGTACAGTCAGTGTTGTTCCAAAGCGTACTATTGTCTATTTTAGTACAATTGAATAAAACGTAGTACAATAGTACAATAGTACATTGAGGAATTTAGTACAATATTTTCAGTTAATTAATTCCTTGTAATTATTCAGAAAAAAATACTTTCAATGTAAGGAAATAGGTGGCGGTAACAAATCTGCTTCTGTGATGATGGCAGATCATATCAAATTACAGAAACCTATAAATAAACCTATACAGAGACACATTGTATTTATAAAAGAAATAATACCTTAGGAAGACATGAGCTTTGAATTTGACTGTACCCAGTGTTGTTCTAATGCTTTTAAACAATGTATTGAGATTGGCTAACAGATGATACTATTTTCCAATAAATTGTACTATTTACTTTTTGACAATGTATTTGAATTGTAGTTGTCAATAAATTCTAATTATTATTATTATTATTATTCGGTTATAGGTTTATATAAATAATTATTATTCGGTTATAGGTTTATATAAATAATAATAATAATAATTAGAATTTATTGACAACTACAATTCAAATACATTGTCAAAAGGTAAAATAGTACAATTTATTGGAAAATAGTATCATCTGTTAGCCAATCTCAATACATTGTTTAAAAGCATTAGAACAACACTGGGTACAGTCAAATTCAAAGCTCATGTCTTCCTAAGGTATTATTTCTTTTATAAATACAATGTGTCTCTGTATTCGCTTAAAATGAAAGCCTTGTTTCATTAAGCGCTCAAGTTTTTGTAGAGTGTAGCGCTGTGCAATCGGACAGATTTCATAACGGGTTAACCGTATCTACATAACCGGTATGACCGGTTATAATCGGCGTGACCCGTAACCACGTGATAACCGTCTTGACCGATTATCCGCCTTGGTAGGATAATCACCCTAATGGATTAAAATGCAACTTTATTTATTGTACATCTATGTTTACATAAGTATTTTACTACTTATTGCAATGTTTTTGTGTATATACGTTTGCTACAATTTAAAAAAGTATTATTATTATACAGTGAGGTCGTAAATGCCCCCCCCCCTTGATAACTTTTGAATGGTATGAGATAGAGCAATGAACAAAAACCAAGTGAAATAGAGATAATTTGTGATTTTTTGCCTATAGAGATACGCACATGGCTTCTGATGTAAATAGAGGGCGTAGGTATCTTTAAAATTTTAAATGGAAGTAATTTCATTTAGAAGCTCATTGGAAGATATTTTCTATTACTTTTATGCAATGCAAACAGTTTTACGATTTTCAAATTTTTACCAACTTATCCAAGATTAATAATTGGAGTGCATAGGTTAACTTTTTCGATAGCCCTCGTATTGCTTTTTGGATATAGTGTACAGAAACCTGTAATTACAGTAATCTGTAACATAGACACCCACACAAGCATGACACATACACTGACAGATAAGACACTTTTGCTAAATTTTGGCAAAAACACGTCATAATTGTAAAATATGTCATATTTTACAACTATTGCTTTCCTAAGTCACATAAAACCATAATATTTATACGAGGGCTATAGAAAAAGTAACGTAAGCACTCCAATTATTAATCTTGGATAAGTTGGTAAAAATTTCGAAAATCGTAAAACTGTTTGCATTGCCATAAAAGTAATAGAAATATCTTCCAAATGAGCCTCTAAATGAAATTACTTCCCATTTAAAATTTTAAAGATACCTACGCCCTCTATTTTACATCAGAAGCCATGTGCGTATCTCTATAGGCAAAAAATCACAAATTATCTCTAATTTCACTTGGTTTTTGTTTCATTGCTCTATCTCATACCATTCAAAAGTTATCAGGGGGGGGGGGGGGGGGACCATTTACGACCTCACTGTATAAATTAAGACATCAGCTTAATGTTTTATTTTTTAAGTTTGCTATAACTGATTGCTTCATCCTTGAAGCTATTTTAAGAGGCTAAATTTATACACAACAGCATATCAGCATATCAATAATTTTGGACTTAATTACGCTTCTTGTACCAGTTTATGTAAGGCCTTATTGGTACACTTGTATTTACGTATAAGAAAGCCACTTTTCTTAGTGTTCATTTTGTTATTTAACAGTATTTTTAATTTTCTCACCGATTTTCTGAATCCTCATTTGCCTTTTTTAATACGAATTGTATAACTAGCTTAAGACAGTAAGTAAGTAAGTAAGTACTTTCAAATAAGTACGTAGTATATAATAGAAAGTATCAAGATAAAAAGAAAAAACAATAAAGAGAAAATAAGATGACTAACCAAATGACCAACCTAGTTACTAATTAGAATTACAATTACTAAATTAAATTACAGTTTTATTAAAGAACTCACATAAACTATGATATGGTGTGTTTAGTAACTTACGCTTTAACACAGTTTTAAAAGTATGGAGAAGCAAAGACTTTAATTCAAAAGGGAGAGATTATTATATATTTTAATACCCATACAGACTAGAGGTTAATGTTAGTCTGTGATTTGGCAGGTGTATCTCTATCTTCCTTATATTATAATTGTGGAATGGATTATTGGTCTGAAAAATATCATGTTTATTCTTATGAACATATAAGGATACTTCCAGTATATAAAGTGATACCATTGTTAGCACTCTAAATTTTCGAAATATTGGCCAACAAGAATCAGTATAGTATATATCAGTAATATTTAAATAGCAACTTGTTAGCGATAAGTAGTTTGAAGCACAACTTATTGATCAAAACAAAAATCCATACGTTATAAATATACTCGACACCTCGGAAGTAAATAAAAATGTATTCTCTTAATAATTGGCGACTACCTTACCCAGCAATGCGAGTAGGTAAAATACTTACTGGTAAGTAATCATTTATGTAGGGTACAATATAATTGTCTGCGGTACTACTCGTTGATTATCACTTATTGGCGTGATTTTCCTATAACCTAATTTAAATCCCTATCGCATTTATTTTCCATTGTCTAAAAAGTCTATTCAAAATCATTTATGCCTAAATTAAATTAACCTTGCATTTGCTACATACTACTCCTACTTATTTTAATTTTAGAGGTGCTTTCACCTTATTACACAAATAACAGATAAACCTTATCATATTTGTTTTCCTACCGACCGTGAATATCTTATCTTCGATAAGGAAGATTAAAAATTAGTGTGCACCAACACGATGGACACAGTCATAATTTGGGCGCGGTTTAACTAAGTGTACTACAATGTTTCTCAAATTCGCTTTAATATCCAGTGTTCTAGTATTTACTCAGATATACGCAGTTAAATGTAAGTACCAATAAAATCCCTTTTCCCCTAATTAGCATGGCGCCGCTTATTTTAATTAACGACAGCTTTTCGATTCGAAATAACGTGTTTTTTTAACTGTTTTAGATTTAGTTTGCACCACCCCTAAACATTTTAACGAATGCGAGCAGTTAAATCGATCGGTGGATGTGCAATGTATCGTTCTCAGTGACGAAGTGAGTTGCATGGAGAGGATAGATGCTGGAAGGGCTGATCTGGGAGTTGTTTCTGCGGATGGAGCTTTTTTGGGGTCGTCGAAAATGAATCTCGTAGCTCTGGGGACGTTTCAACTTAAGACAGGTAAGATCGGTTAGAATCTTATGTCAGTATAATAAATTAGGTACGGACTTCCGCCTTCGGCTTTGGTATATGTACTATTTATAGAATTTTGTTTTTAACGTAGGAAATTGTTTACACAATTGGTGATTTCTAAAAAGTTTTCCCTAAACAGTTTAACAATGACTTTAGTTCAAGTTTTACAAATTTTCATTCATCCTATTTTTATAATAGTGTTCTTTTTCTGGTAGAATTTATAAATAGAGTAGAGTACAGTAATTTACATATAGGTGTGTATTTATAGTGATTCATTTTTTTCTCGCATAACATTCTAGTATTAATATCGTTGTTTGCATTAAAATCACTGATGCCTCACCTATAATTGATTAATAACTAAGCACGCATCTTATCATAAGCATATAACAAATTTGAGGTCATAATTATTATTATAGTTTTCGAGAAAAAAACAGAGTACCTACGATTTTATTTTTAACAAGCACAAAATCCAATAAACATTTTTTGTGTTACAGAAATGTTATTGAAGCAAACTTTTCTGATGTCTCCAACATTGCTCGAATTACTAATGTCTGACCTATATTATATTCCCTTCATTTTTAATGTAACGGTTAAAAACATTTTATGTAAAAAGTTATTTTAAAATCCATGTATACGGTACATAACAAATAAACAATATGTTTGGGTTTTAAAAGGAAATTATACAAGCAGGATTAATCTAAAAATGTTAAAATATTGATGCATAAATTTTAGATAGTTAGAGCAATATTTGTACGACCATTTTTGCTTTTATCTCTTCTTAATCAATTAATTATTTAGTATCTTTTCAATTTATGCATGGCTACAAAAATTAAAAATTCGTCTGAAATAAACTTGTAACTTTTGTAACCCAAATCACTTCACACAGAATAACGGACCATCTAACCATAACTTCTTCTTCTGACAAACGTCAAAGTGCGCATGTACCATCTTTAGCAAATTAATTGCGAATCTAAGCTCCACAAATCTACGATTATTAATAGAGTGGTCAACTTTCGTCTGCGCGCCAGGTCAGTACAAAGTTCCATATACGTGACATTAACAGTTTAATACAAGTACACAATACAGAGTCGGGAAAGAGCAAGATTATTTATTTATTTAACTATAAATATTATATATAAACCCCCTTACCCGGGGGAATCGTACTATCTCGCATCATGACTCGACTAACACTGATACTAGATACACGAATCATAGGGAGTGAATTTACTGTCTTGAATATATACTATGGCTAATCGTTCTGAGTAGTACGAGGCGCGTGCGGCCAGTGTAAGCAGACAACTCCGACCACTCTAATTATTAATGCAACCGATGCTACAGCACATGAAATAGTAATTAAAAAATTATTTGCAAACAATTCTTAATTATGCATTGGGGTGGAGTACGCAGTACCTGTAGTTGCAGTTGCATTAGTAATCGAAGATTTGTAGAGTTTCAATTCGCATTTAATTTGTTAAAGATGGTACCTATGTTTCATCTTAAGTAATTAAAAATGTTTCTGAAACATGGCAACATGGCAACATCTCAAATTGAATGTTTTATTCATTTCATTCACATGTTAAAAGGAAAAAGTAAATGTTTCTGCTAATGATGACAGCTTTGCTATCGAAACGTACGTCCAGTTTAGTGCAGTTTGTGGTGAGGGGTCTAGGAGAAGTTTGCAGCATTTCATGTTTAATACATGGGAAATAACATACTTTCTTGTTGCTTTCTCAATAGAATCTACATCATTCGACTTTCAAACCGCCATAATAACGAACACAAAACCAGAAGGTGGATTAGCTGGCGTGAAAGGATTCAATTTCTGTCATCCGGGCATGGATACTACCGACGTTAATCCTTTTCTACTGACGGAATTCGAAAGGGAAGTTCTATCGAACGCCAAAATCGACATTTGTGCCCAGAATGGTACGGAAACTCTGGCTGAAAAGCACATCAAAGCGATTCACGACTTCTTCGGACCGTCTTGCAGACGTGGCAGGTGGGTGCAAGAAGATGAACTGGATACTAAATTAAGTAAGCGTAATCAACATGGAACCCACATATAGAATTGGAAAATAATTTAATTTTTATTTTAGAGCAAACTTATTCAAACCTGATGGCTTTGTGCAACAACAGCGCTTTTCAAAGTAATTCCGGCAGAGCTTTTCGCCAATCCTTAGACTGCCTTATCAACGCAAATGTTCCTACGGTAGCCTTGACGACCGTATCCTTGATAGCCAATGAGACGCAATATAGAAATTTTACCGCGTATACCATTTGCAGGAACGGTACTGTGGTTGACGTAAATTCTGGACAGATATGCGTTTGGTCTACGATGCCCAATAGAGTCCTAATAGCCAACAGGTATTTCATATAATTTAACTAGTTTAGGGGAAGAAGAAAAAAATCTGATGTTTGTATAAGGAAAAGCAAGATTTAGCAAACGAAATGAAAGATTGGTTCATAAGCAGTCTAGAGCGACGGAATTGGCAGCTAAAATTGACTTGAAAGAGAGAGAAATAAACTTATTGAAGACCATGCTGTTCCCAGA
This sequence comes from Protaetia brevitarsis, assembly GCA_004143645.1. NCBI lineage: Eukaryota > Metazoa > Arthropoda > Insecta > Coleoptera > Scarabaeidae > Protaetia > Protaetia brevitarsis. Next base: position 32,809 of record RXPK01003732.1, read on the forward strand.
ACCGGAAAGTTCCTACAACATTATAGTTGCGAGTGCGCCATTGGTCTCTTTGTACGAATACGTCAATCGTATGTATTACCAATATAATTAAATTAGTTTTTTGATATACATATGCAATATGCAGTGTAGAAGAAAAGTCTAAAAACAGCTGGTACTTTTCACTTTCCAAAGATTCAAATAAAATAAGAAACAATATGTAAGAGCGTGGTATGTATAAAACCAAATTTAATGATACCAAAAACACAGTAAATCTGATGACGTTGCACATATCAAATCTGGAATCTTCCTATCCTGAAATAGGTGTTTCTGAACTTTTATTTCTACTACTTAGAAGTTTTCCGGCTTAATCAAACTCTTCAGCATTTAAAAATGTGTGGTTTACAATAATTGCGCAGTTATTTTTTTTTGTTCTAAACTAACTTATGTCCTTTTATGCTTATTTTGAGCGGTCTACTTGATTCACCAATGCATAAGCGTCCACAATCACATGGAATGCTGTATACACAGTTTTTAGTTCGTTGGTTTTTGTTATCCAGTTGCAATGTAGTTCAGTAGGACGTTGTTGGCCGTATGTCTAATGCCATATTGGTTACACATCCTTCTGATGTTTTCTAAAGGTCCTTTATATATGCAATTATGGCTATGATCTTAACTTGACAGTATTTTGATGGTAAAATTATTATTAAACTCAATCAACATAACATAAAGTTTAAACATGTTACAAAAACATTAAAAAGTATGAACAAGCAGATTTCCACAAAAAAGATGACTTCTCTTCCTATTGGATGTTGTTAGAAAAATAATTTAATTAAGAGAAAATAATGCTCCCATCTCACTTCTCCGTTACTATTATCCATAGATAAAACACTGAAATGCGAGAAGATAAATCTGATTTTAGGTGTTCTTCTTTTGTATATTTTCGAAATTTATCGAAATAATCAAAATTTTTAATGTATTTTATTTGCCTGTAAGATATATAGCTTTCTCCCCATTTAAATCACTCTATAACTCGTATACTTTTCACTATACCGTTATCGTCTCGGTTAAAATTAACCGCCCTGTATATAATATCAAGTGATTTAATACGTCTCTTTACAATATTCTTTAAACTAAAACGATTCATTAAATCGATCTACTTCAATTTTGCCGTGACAACGTACACAGAACTATTAATTTTAATTTTTGTTTATATTTATCAGCTAATAAATCTAAATCTAAATCATACTTTCAAAATTTGATAACGCAATCTTACGCAGCATACATTCCTTAACATACACACCAAATTTCATAAATCCAGATCAATAAATAAAAAAGTTATAGACGATTTAGTAGATCGATGCACCGTACATCGGTCGATGGATAGCTGCGGGGAGAGGAGGGAGAGGCGGGGGGATCAACTTGGGGTGAACTTCGTTTCTGCGAACAGGACTCCGCTGTCCTATCTTTTCGCCAATAAGACAGACGGAGTGCGGACGATGGAGTGGGGATAAAATGGGCTACGACCTTGTCTATCTTACGGGTCCCTATGTAATTTTCCTATTGCGTTTGTTGCACGTTGTATGGGAGACGTGAATTTCAAAACGCGCGGGCTGGTTTAGGACAGAGAAGGTGTTTCCTTGTCTGTCGTATGCGTGCTTACGGTCAGTTTGTTTATCGCAAGTAGATTCAGAACTAGCGCACCGACTTTAAAAATTCTTTCGCGCCGTTATGAAGCGCGTAGAATTTATTTTTAATGCTGAAATTAATTTTTACATATAGGGAATGGGAAATAATTTTTTTTTTCAAAATAATAATGACTGTGAATCTAATTGCATTACTACTATTATATTTTTTTAATGATGAAATGTATAGCGCTTAATTAGTAATTTCAATTGGAAAATTTGTTAATTTCATTACAGTCATCATCATTCAAGAAAAATTAAATATCACGATATGAAATGACATTTTTTTTATAACTTCCTTTTTTATTTGCGTCGGTTGAATCAGAGCATATGATCAATCGTATAAGTATCTTACGAATCTATTTTTTATACATTGTGAACGATTTGATTCGTAATATTGGTAGTGCCCTGTGTAGGTTAGTTTTCAGTATTCACACAGTTTTTTACGTTTTCGTCCCTAATTTTTTTAGACATCCAATAATAAAATGGCATTCTCTTTCACCGAGCTGTGATATCATCATAGACAAGAATAAGACACTTATACATATAACAAATCTATGCATTGCAAAATATTAGTTTAATATAGAAACTAGAAACATTTAGAGATATTCAATTAAATGAATCCTCACAATATTTTAATTATTTTAGACTTATATCTTATCTGATACTTTATTATGTTAGCTTAATAATAGTAGTAGAGTTAAACTTTAAAATTCAAATTTCCAATAAAGAACATCAAAAGCAAACATCTTAAATAAATTTTATTTATGATTATGATTAAACAAAATTATTTTGTATGTTATTCAGTATTCGCTATCTTTATATTAATTTTAATAAAGTCTTACAGATTGAAGATGTTAATTCCCATAATATTTATATAAGCAATACGTAATAAGAAAAATTCATTCAATTCATATATATGTACTTCAAAATACACATCGCGATCACAAACAATTGCCTAATATTTGCAGGTTGTAATTTTGAATATACCCTCGTCTAAGCCATTAATCCAAATGTTTTTCCTTGTCTATATGGACATCACCCATTTTTTTTTTAGTAGTTTTATATAAGCAAACATGGTGAACAATAGCTGCCAACCCATTGCAGGCTTATTGCTGCTGTTATGCTTGTATTTAATCGGAAATCTGTTTATTTTTAAAATATTTTTAAATTTTAAATAGGATTTAGGCAAAACCTAACGATTCAAGATTCACGACAATGCCACAGGGAGATGCGTTGGTGCACGGTATCCGATGACGAACAGAGAAAATGCGAAGTTTGGAGTCGCGCCGGCTTAAACTATGGCATCCAACCGGTCCTAACTTGCATCCAACGGTCCAGTAAACGTGACTGCATAGACGACATCAAAATGAACACGGTCGACGCCGTAACCATAAGCGTCGATTTTGGATACTTCGCGAAACTGTAAGTCTATGTACTATTTTTTGCAATCCGAGTCCTCGGTAGCACAGAGTGACGTAAAATGACGTATAAATGACGTCGCTATTACGTCATATCGACGTCCATTACACGTCATTTCACGCCGCTCTGCTACATGCAGTTGTAGGGGATTTTATTGAAAGAAAATCTTTTGCAGAAACGGATTAAAAGCGATAGCGTTCCCCGAAACCGTACAAGAGTCGCTGGTACGAACTGTATTACTGGTCGGACCCGGTATAACAAGGATAGAAAATTTGAAGGGGAAAAGAGGTTGTTTTTCGCGATATGGCAACGCTGGTAAGGCTATATATAATAAGGTAAAGTCAGGTCAGTGTGTAGTAAAAATTGCATAGTTTGAAGAAAATGTAACACTGTTCACATAGTAAGACATTTTGATAAATTTTACACATAGAAGTACGTAATGTATGCTCAGTTGAAAGCCTTCAATAGATACGCCTTTTAATATTATCAACGGTTTACTAGAAAAAAAAAAGAAATTTTAAACAGTGTCAATACTACACACTTACCCAGTAAAATGGGGCAAGTGTGTAATCGTTCCGCATTTTATATATTAATAGCATTATCCTTTAGTTCGGCCAAGTGTGTAATACTATACTGATGCCTTTTTAATAAGGTATGATAAATTTACAAGATATATAAGTTATTACACGTTAGCAGATGTGAATTTTTATTTGTAAAACTAGTATGAAGTTTAGTACATTAGTATTATAACAAGAGGACGTCCATATTTCAATTTTAAAAATAAATATAGCCAAACTACACACTTGCCTCGGTTACACACTTACCTGACTTTACCTTATATAAGTTGGAAAGGTTCAGAGGTGATAAATGCTTGCTCGTTTCTAGCTTGGCTATCCTTTATCGACACCACGAGAAATATTATTTTGGCCAGCAATACTTGCGATTACGCGAAATTACTGAGTAGAGATCTAGGGGATTCCTGCATGCCCGGTGCTCAGTCTTTAAATCTGGATAACGTGTGCGCCTTGTGCAGGACAAATACAAGTGGTAAGTCGAGGAAAACGTTGAGCAGGCATAAGATTATTTATTAACTTTATTCAAAAATTCACAGAACCGACATGCACAACTGGTTCGACCAATATCTATTACGGAAATCAAGGAGCCCTGAACTGCCTTCGGGATGTGGGAGACTTCGCTGCAATCGCTAAGACAGGTATGAAAAATAAATAATTTCACAGAGAACACACTCCAAATTCGACCTTCAAAAAAGAATAATTGTTTCATTTAAAGTTTGACGACTATAAATAGAGAGAAAAGAAAGAAAACTTTATTTTGTATCTACACTTCTCTCCTAGAAGTATTTTCTCCAAATTCCTTGGTTTAGCGATTATTGACGCGTAATTGTTAATTAACTTCTCCTTTTTTTAATAAGTTTAACCTCGCCATATTTGTTGTCTGGAAGTTGACTTAGTTCATTAGTTTAGTTTAGTTTAGTTTATTTTCATATTATTTGGGCCAGTAACACTGGATACAATGTGTCAAAATATAAATGTAAAATACAACAAACAAAATTTTAGAAATAATAATTTACAGAAAAAAAAATAGAACAAACAAACGACAAAAATGGTGTATAGTCAAGAACAAAAAATTCATTAATGGGTACAATAATGAGATTTTTCTATTAGGAGCGCTCTAACCTGTTTTTAAATGTTTATGCAGTCTATTGCTAGTATTGTATCTGGAGCTATTATATCTCTTAGGCATTGAATTATAGGCGATCTCTTTTTAGCTGATAGGTGTGCTTGGTATCGTCAGTTGCTCTATATGGCGGATGGTATAAGGGTATGTTTTTTTGTATTTATTAAATATTCAAAGTTTTGTTCACATAGCCTGCGATTTATAGATTAAAATGCCGGGAAAAGTTAAAATTTTTATTCTTTAAAAACATCCTTCAACTGTCGCGGTTATATATGTTAAAAATCAGTCTCATGAGCCGCTTTTGTATAATGAATACTCTTTCCCAACAGTTGCTACGCCCCATATAATAACATTATACGAAACAGCAGAGTATGCCAACGCGTAGTAAATATCTACTAGTCTTTTCTTTCCAATGTATATTTCAATTGATTAAAACATAATAAGCCTTATTCAATGTGTGCACACGTTCGCTATTTGTTTTTTCCATTCCGGCTTATCATCTATGGTAACACCTATATTGATGCACCATCCGTACAAGGAATATTTGTAATAATATCTGGGGTTTGCGTCTTGGAAATTTAAATATTTTATTTTATTTTTATTTAAATTAATCGGTTTGTTTTGCACCACTCTGCCATATCTTGCAATGTACGCGTTATCATAAATGAAAGGTCCCCAGAATTTTCACCCGTACTATTACCGTTTACATCATCAGCAACCAAATCGTGTGTCCATAATTAAAGTATTCGGTAGATCGTTTAATAATAATAAGAAATAGGGGGGCCCAACACCGACCCTTGGCACTCCCATGTCACACGCATACTCCGCGAATACACGTTGCCTACTTTGACAGTCATAGACCTACCGTTCGAAAAAGATGCCACCAATCCAGCGGACGCCTCTAAAGCCCATGGAATATAGTTTTTCAGCCAATATATACAAGTCAACACAGTCAAAAGCGCGCGTTAATCGAAAAATTATGCCAGCTACGTATTTATTTGCGTCTAGAGTTCAATAATGATTCTAAGCTCTGAAAATAGTGCTGTTTCCGTGGAACTTTACTTCATCTTCTAAAATAAAATATAATTACAACCATTCTCACCTCAAACAGATAACCTCGAAATCCCAGAGAACGCAGCTGTAATGTGCAAAAACGGCAGTATATCGACCCTCCCTGGTCTGGAAGTGGACGAGGATTGCTACTTGAGCGTCCTGACCACGGACGAAATCGTAACAAGACGAGACGATCCAAAAAATTCGGATATACAGTTGGCACTACTGGAGTACGACAGGAGGTTTGCAGTCGATCCCAGATCCCCATTCAAACTCTTCGGTAACTTCGATGGCAAACCGAACTTGCTCTTTAGGGTAAGTTTATTACTACGACCGTGAAGATATAGAGTTTTGATTTATCGCTACTTTGAGATTTTCTTTGCAGGATTCGACACCTGGTCTGGCCTTACCGAATTCACAGAATAGAGCGATCCAGAATTACAAAATATTATTCCAGCACATCGACGAATGCTCCTCTGCGTATTCTATAAAATTTAATGCTGTGCTCTTGGTAATATTAAGCAGTTTATGGTTTACGTTGTTTTGAATAATTTATATGTAAATGTTATTTTTTAATTTATTTCTGCTTTTTTTTACCCTGATGTCGAAGTAGATCAGATATCACCAAATTTATAATAAAATTCTCCCAAAAAGAAAAGCGTTATATTTTATTATTTACAACAGCTTCTAGTATAAAAAAAAAAAACTTTGGATCAGATCTCTTTAGAAGGTAATGACGTTTGTATACACATTAGGTAAGATGTTAAAACTGGGAGCTACAGCAGCTAATCTAGCTGGCACGACGGCAGGTTTAACGACAGCAGAATTTTCGACTCCATACGCCGGCGATGAATCGCTGTTAACAGCAGAACTGTTAACCTCAATCGACTCGGAATCTTCATTCTGCCTGATCAATTTCGCCCTCTCACCACTTCTTTGGTCGATCTGAGGCCTGGAAGCTCTGAAATCGGCTTTTCTCTGTTGAGCCGCGACTGGTCTTTGCACGAATCCAAAACCATTTGACGTGGCTCCTAAAACAGGGGCGTTTCGTTGTTTTTCGCAGATTGGGCGTCCCTATCTTGTTCCCTCTGCGCGTTCCGTTGATTAACCGCATTCCTAGCCAAGAATTGTGAGGCTAAAAGTACTGCATCAGGCACTGCGTTGGGTTGATTCCTCTGTTGTGGTTCTTCGGGTGCTGATTTTTGCTCTTCTGAGGCAGAAGAACGCGATCTAGCCGAAGCTTCGTGGGAATCCACTGCTGATGCGGCTAGTGGACCTACAGAATACCCTGCGACAGCTTGTGGCACCACTGAAGTTAATGGTGCTGCAGCGATAGCAGCTGTAAATGGGGCTGCTCGAACGATAGGTGCAACGGGAGCCACTACAGGAATCCTAACGTCGTGATTGATCACGTGAGCATCGTAAGATGAAGCGTAGTTCGCCACGTAGGGTAAACTATGGGTCACGTAGGGTTCCTGGCTGCTAAAAGCCACTAGGCAGGTCAAAATCACCTAAACGCAATAGATTATCATTTAAATTCTAACACAGATCAATACATCAAAATACATACGATTTTAGTTAACATTCTCGTGGCGAAGACGAAGCTGCAAGTATGCTGTGAGCTTGCAAATACTCGAATGTGCATTTACCGCCGATAAACACATCTTTTTATACTAATTCGACGCGTTTCATTAAAGATTCATAGCGTACGAGTTGGCCCAGGTCAAAAAGCACCGATTCTCTTAGATAATGACGAATTGCGACAAATGTAACGAGTCTTTCAATATGTACAAGAGCGGATCGGCGAACAGGTGCGTGACTCGATTAAAACCGTCGCCAAATGTCGAATACGTTGATTTCACTCCCTCCTGTGCGCCGTGCACGAATTTTGTCTCGTTAACAAACCAAACCATACATTATCCTAACTGATTACGCCCAAATATCGTCGTGGATTTAAAATGCTTCCCGCATCGGCCCCCGATTCTTACGTAATATTAAAATAAAACCGCTTACGGTAACCAGTAAGACAATTGCGATGAAAAATGGGTAAAATAGTTCTACCTACACCTCGTAACGGCCGATCGAATTTTAAAATTCACCGGCACGTTTCTGCGATGAGGTATTTCTTCTTCGCTACGAAATTCTGACTGCAATAGGGACAGTTACAACACCACGAAGGTCGGGTCAACACATTGTGTCAACGATCCTATTGTTTAGTTGTGTGAACTATACGAAATGTTACTGCAACAGCTAGTGTAATCGCATCAAATTCATTGCACATTTTTTTTTATATGTACATAACATGTTTACAGGCCTATAACACTGTAATAAATAGCACGCTAACAGAATTTATATATTAACGAATGATTATGACAGCGTTAATCTATCAGCTAATATAAAACAGCAATTTATCGAATTCATTTTTAACAGCGACATAAGTATTGATATTGAAAATGATTTTAAAATCATTCATTTTGTTAGATTTATTCGATTTAAATGTATATTTATGTAGGTTACTTAATAATATAGAAAGTGACATACAACAGTTGTAACTCTCACCGCTAGATGTAGCATTATCGGCTACAGTTTTCTTTATCTTGTTTTTAAATCCTCTAACCTCAAATTTTAAGAAGCCCTCCAGGAAATCTCATTTTCCGTTGCTAAATGAATAATTTCCAGGGTAGAATCCGGCCGGCAGGCGAATCTAGCGAAGAAGACGAATTTGACGATTACGTGGTTTGTAATTATCGCGATTATCTGTGTGCGTATAGAAGAAAGTGATTTTTTTTCGATTTAAAGTCGGAGAATAACGGCCCGAGAACGCGACAAATAGTCCAGGATATTAATAGGCAACAATTCGAAAACGAGAGGATATTTCAGTTGTTTCTAAGCAGAGACTTACCGGAAATAATCAGGTTGCTAGATGGAGGTATTTAAATTTCTTCTAAGTACGTAGAAATTGAAACTTATTCTTATAGGATTCGATATTAATAAACGCTTGCGAGATGATTGGACACCCCTATTGCTCGCTGCGTCAGTCGGGATACCTGAAGTTACTAATGAATTGATTTCTAGAGGTGCGGATATTAATTTGCATAGAGGTATGTGCTTTAATTTTATATTAATAATAATAATAACTAAGTTTTTTTGTTATGACCAATTACATGGTATCGACATTGTCATTCATGAATACATGTAAAACTATATATTAAATATAAATATTTCAATTATATATAATATATTAATAGATTAAAATAAACAATGTAAAAATGTAAATGAGACAGTACATCACATAAAAAAAAATGGTATTAAAATACTCGTCACAAATGAATATTCATTCAAAATGAGAAAAATAGTACATTTTTAATATAGAGGCATCTACTACACTCCTCAACCTACTCAATACAAAACAGATTTGGAGCCAATTTTGACATAAATATATTTGTTGTTCATTAAAGTTTAGATTGCTGTCAATTATTAATCTAAAAATTTGTATCTCAACTGAGCAATGCTATTTTATCTTTTTTACTAAATGAGAAGCAATTCTATCTCTTTTTGTAGGTTTAAATTCTACGCATACAGTTTTTGTTAGATTTAAATGTAGATCATTATTTTTAAAATACGTAGATAGACTCGTTACAGAATCACTAGCTGCAGCGCCGAAATTTTTAACATTTTCTGTACTAACAAGAACTGACGTATCATCGGCAAACAAAATGGTATCTGGCCTTACTAAATCATTTACATACAAAAGGTACAGGAGAGGTCCCAGAACACTACCTTGAGGTACACCTGTTCTTATACATAAACAATGTGAGTGTGCTCCATCTACCTCCACGTAATTGTAATCTTTCATTCAAGTAGTCTTTAAACCAATTCCAGGCTATTCCTCTAATAGCATAATTATACATCTTTTCTAACGAAATTTCATGATTTACAAGATCAAAAGCCTTACTCAAATCTAAAAATATTCCAACACAGGCATTACCATGATCAATGTTATCATATAGCGTATTCAAAAACTTGTTAATTGCAGAAATAGTGTACGACCTTTACGAAAACCGTACTGATTGTTATTCAAAATGTTGAATTTTTCTAGAAATTGTAATAATCGTTTTGCTACTAATTTTTCAATTATTTTTGAGAACGTGCTTAACAATGAAATTGGCCTATAATTCTCAGCCGCCAAAATAGACCTCCCCCTTATGTAATGGTTTTATTTTAGCTATTTTTAATTTATTTATAAAGATTCCTCTAGAAAAAGAGCTATTAGTAATTTCGACCAAAATAGATCCAATTTCTTCAACACATTGCTTCAATATATTATATATTATAGTGTCTATTGGATGTGTAATTACTTTAAATCTAGATTATTACACCCCGTTGATGGCTGCAGCTGCATGTCCACAAACTACATCCCCAGAAACTGATTCACTAGCTGTAGTGCGACAATTACTAGAAAAGAATGTTAACGTCAACGCGAAAACACGAAAACGTATGACTGCTTTTATGTATGCGGCTTCGATCGGCAATTGTGCCATTGTAAAGGAATTGCTTCCGCTTTGCGATAAAATGGCAGAGGACAATCAAGGATGGACTGTAAATATATAATAAGTTTACTTCGGTAAAATAAACTAATTCCATTTTTATATTAGGGGCTCTTTTTGGGCAGTTAACGGCAATAGTATTGAAGTTGTTAAATTTTTATTACAAGAAGACTTGCCATACGATAAATTTGATATACGTGGCAATCTTCCTGCTTATTATGCCACCCAAAATGGCTTCAATAGTATCATTGAGATCTTACCGTCCTTAAAAGAAGAGGATAATCAATATGATGCATATAAGGAATATGGGTATCGAGATTTTTTTGAAAACGGAAGGTAAATATTATTGTTTTTAACTATTTATTATACTAATTATGAGTCTTCGAGCACAATTTAATATTATCTTTATCATTTTCTTTTTAATTGTTAACAACTATTCTGAATGTGAAATCAAAAGAAATGATTTAAATCGCTGGGCCCAAAAAGAACTCTTTTGCTTGTTTCTTGCTTGGTGAAAATAATTAATTTTGATCAGATACATTCTGATTATACACATTATTAAATTTGTTTAAACTGTCAATGAGTATTATCAACAGTGTTGGTTAAATAAATAATTAATTAAGCTTACTTACATTTCTTGGAAATAGAAAACATCAGTATGCAGTGATTTCTTCATTTAATATTCAATATTTTAAGATTTACATGTTCTATATTTCTATAAGGTTAGATTATAGTGTCTGTCAAAAAGTTACCTCTGTCATAGAAAAAAACAGTTTATGTAGGTTATAAATTCAAATATGCAACATGTTTTGTTCTTCTTGCTTGGAATCATTTGCGAACCGGCGTATTTCCACTACTCCTAATTTAAATTGTTATATTTTATAGACACATTAACGGAAAACTGATATTTCTCTGCACCTAAAATACTTATTTCTTTTTTTCAGTAACGGATAAATACTAAAAATTCAGTGTAAAAAGTGCTATTTCTAGGTTATGTTCGCAGTGTTTTTGACGTTTCCCAGTAAAGAAAATTGAAGTTACTCAATATAATTGCGGGAAATTTGAATTTTGTTTACTGGGTACATACGAATTGCAGATTGTATAGGCAGGTTGTTCGCTTTATAAAGTAAAATTAAGTATATTTAATTAATATTTTAGACAAATTGGGCGGTAAATTTAAAAATATCATTCGATTTATTTATTTATTACTAATTCTCTTCTCTATACAGAGACAACATGAGTTAGTGTAAAATTATACTAAACGATTATTGTGTAACGTTGATGTTTTGAATTTTAATTAATTGTGATTCAGTTTTACTTTTAAATTATTTTGTTCGTTGTCGCGTAATGATGAAGCTTATTATAATTATTATTATTATTCTTTAATTTGTGTGATTCCTTAAAATATTTCAAATTTAGCACAGATTTTATCCAAGATGTGGTTACGATGCTCTACGGCATGCGTAACGAAAGAAGGATCGAATCATTTATAAACAACGGAGTAAATTTATTTAAATTGCTTACGCTAGATGAGGGTGATTTAAAAAATTTAAATATTAAAATGCCATGTGAACGGTATCAAATTTTAAGCAATTTATACAAGTTTCATAAGTATCCGTTTAAAATGAAAGGGCTTCCGATTGTAGGCAAAACTGAAGCATACAGGTAAATACTTTATTATTAAATAATACGATTCAAAATTTGCCGTTTTTTTTTTGTCTTTATTGCAGCACTCTAAATATCGGGGACAGTTTATTATCGGCTTGTAGGCAATTGACGGTTATGAAAGCAAGTGTACGTTATATTTCGATGAGTGTGAAAGATAAAAACGAAATTAGTGATATCGATAAAGAACTTACGCAAATTAGAGAATCTCTTGATAAAATCCGGCTTCTGGCGAACAGGCTCAATGAAAAAGTCTCAGAAGTAAGTGTGATTTAGTTTCGTTTTTCTGGATGTAATAAATTATGTGATTCTGTAGTGGGATTTGGAAACTCGACCGGCCGATCTGATAACTAAAGACTCGTTGAAGATCTTCAGGATGTCGAAGCTTAAAATGTTTACCACTGCGAGCGTTTTATCGCTAATTGGATTTGTGATTTGGAAAAGATTGAAATAAAATGTATAAATAATAAATATTGCAACATATGGGCATTTTTTTTATTGTTAAAAAATACTAAAACTTTTTTGGGGAATAGGTTGTGCATGTCTAGAAACCCCAAAATTTATTTTGACACACGTCACGTGACCACTAGTATGGCGGTAAATTTAAAAAATATGCCGTAAATCTACAAAAAATAAGGTTAGATGACATGATATCGAAAAAAGTTATTTGAAAAAGTTGCCTAAAATTCAATTTTGAGGCTGTATGCAAATTTTTGTAAACATATTTAAAAGAAAATAAAAATCACAGTTTTTTTCCAAATATTGTTTCATTGAATTACATATTAAAATTTTTTTCGCTCTTAGGAGCTCAACTGCAGTACTACTTCCAAGTTTGGTTGATACTCAAACAGTTTTGTCAATTTTTGCATAATTAAGATAGCGAAAACTGAAAAATACGTTTTTAGTGTGACAATTGTTATTGCAAGGGACTGTATCTGCTAGTAATAAATAAAATTTTACAAACATTTTCTCTCTAAACCACTTAGCAGACATTACTTTTATTGAAAATTATTATATTTCTTGTTTGTTTTCGGCATTAAAGTGGAAACTGTTAGTCAAAAACTGATACTACTACATGCACGCACCGAAGGTTTTAAAGTAGATTTTGAAATTGGAGAACAACGAATAATAAATAGTAGATAAAACAAAAATAATAGTAAGTAATTGCTTATTTGCCAAAAAATTAAAATAGTTTACTACATTATTTTGTTGTTTCTAATTTCAAAGCCTACTTACTTATAAAAACAGAAGGATATGTATGTCTAACAAGTAGGAATGCATTTTTAGAGTTTCATTCTTAGTTGTTCATTACTATTAGTTATTGTTTAAATGTTTTGCTTATTAAGTATTCCTATCATTAGCTAAAATACTGGTTATTTATTTCTACTGAGTTTTGTAATTTCGAAACTACATAATATCTTTGGTGCGTGCAATAAATTTGTGAGGGTTAATGTTTAGTGTTATGAGTTTTGACTACCGATTTCACTTTAACGCAGGAAACAAAAAAATATAGATAATCTTCAATAAGTAATGTTTGCTAATGGTTTAGAGAGAAAATGTTTGTAAAATTTTTATTATTACTAGTAGGTACAGTCCTTGCAACAACAATTGTCACACTGAAATCTACTTTTCAGTTTTCGCTATGTTAATTATGCAAAAATTGAGAAAACTGCTTGAGTATCAACAAATTTGGAACAGTACTGCAGTTTGAGCTTCTAAGAGCGAAAAACTGGAAATATGTAATTCAATAAACAATATTGGAAAAACCTGATTTTTTTTTTTTTTTTTTAATATGTTTATAAAAATTTGCATGCGGCTCAGAATTAATTCTAAGCAACTTCTTCAAAAACTTTTTTGGTATCATGTCATCTAACCTAACTTTTTGCAGATTTACGGCATATTTTAATTTTACCGCATACTAGTGTCACGTGACGTGTGTCAAAATAATTTTGGGTTTCTAGACATGCACAACCTATTTTCCCCAAAAAAGTTTTAGTATTTTTTTAAATAATTTTTTAATTTTTTTTAATTTTAATAATTTATTTATTAATAAAAAATTTACTTTTAATTTTAATATTTTTTTTATTTTAATTTTAATAATAAAAAAATTTCCCATATGTTGCAATATTTATGCCGGTCACTGTATATTAATTAAGAAGAAAAAAAAATAGTGTTGAAAATATCTTTATTGTTTATAAATAAATTACAAAAATTTATATATTTTATTATAATATAACGTAATGCTGTTGTCATAAAACATTAATACATAAACTAACGAAAGAAAAAGACACCGATCAAAACGAAAGATTAAATTCGAATTTTAAATAATAAAAATAATAATAATAACATATGCACCGTGACTTATTAAATTGGGTAGAAAAGAAAAAACCGCAGCTATCACATTGAAATTTTGATCTCCTAGATAGGCCTTATTTCCCAAAAACAAAAAAACACTTCTCTCCTCGTGTGTACCGGGGAAAAGACGCAAGCGAATATAATATGACAAACCGGGTAAACAAAAAAAAAAAAAAAAACGGAACGAAAACTCCCTAACTATTATTATTAAACGAACTGATTGATATAATAAGCATATACACATATTATATATCGTTATATGGAAAAAAGAAATTATAGTAAATAATATAATAGTTGCCACATCGAGTAGTTTGTTATGTGATAGAGAGTGTCTAGCGTCAACGATAACGACAATATGACCGCGTTTAGTGTTGGATTGGAATCATCGTTTCGCCGGTCGTGATGGCCGGCAAGGGCGCTTCTACGGTTAGGACGCCGTCTTTGCTCAACGAACTCTTGATATGTTCCGGATTAGTGCCTTTCGGTAACAAGAATTCCCTGTTGTATTCTCTGTAGACCGATTTGGATTCGGTTTTTTCTTCGTGTTTAGCATGGACCTGAAGAAAAAAATCATGATATGATCATATGATTTCTACATATAATAGATTTGCCTGGCTAATGTTTTTAAAAAAAATAATAAAAAACTTTATAATTAAATATATTTTTCTTTACAGCTACCAATTTTTATTCACTAGATGGCTGTAAACTTCTTTATATATCCCATATATCTCCATGTGATTCAAAATGATTGTCGTAAGAGAAAAACTGTTTTTCCGGAAAATTATCTATACTTATTACCAATTAATGAGCGAAGTTATGTACATACAAATTCATACATTAAATGAATTTCTTGACTTAGCGACATTGCGCGTGCGTGTTGTAGTATCTTCGATTATTTTATCTTATAATTTTTTCAAATCGTTTATATTTACATCTAATATCACCAACAATAGTATCTTCCGAATACTGTAAGAAAAATAAGGAATTTATCTGTGGTAATCAGCTCAACAAACAGGTAAAAAATCAATATTAACATTAAGTGAAATAGTTTATTACATTTAATAATTTATAGGCTTATCATGCCACTTTAGCGCAATGAGCTGTCAAAAGAGAAGCTACATTTTCATCCCTATAAAGTTTTTCTACGGTACAGAATTATTACCATTAGATCACGATGAGGCGATTGGAATATTGTCATTGGTTTAATAACAATTTAAGGGACGATGACTTGCTAAACAAATCATTTTTCTCGGATGAAGCCTGCTTTTATCTAAAAGACTATATCAATTTACAAAACTATCGTATCTGGTCTGCAGAAAATCCACATGAATTTCGAGAAACGCAATTGCATCTCGTAAAGTTGGAGTTTGGTTAGCTATGTCCGGCAACGAATAATAGGGCCAATTTTCTTCGAGAAACTGTAACAGCCCAACGTTACCAACAGATGTTGGAATTGTTTATTGCAGAGTTACAAGAAATGAGCTTGAGCAGGTTATTTTCAGCACGATAATGCTCCAGCACTTACTGCTCGACAAACCTGCCAATATCTTCAACAGGTTTTTACTGACAGGTTCGTTAGAGCACAAAGTTGGGCACCAAGATCGCTTGATCTAACCCCATTAGATTACTTCATATTCGGCTATCTAAAAAATAGGATCTATAGAAACCGCATGCACCATAAGAAGAACTGAGAGATGCATTTTTTCACTTAATATAATAATTATACTATTGTATGTTATAATTTAAAGTAATAAATAAATTTAGTTAAACCCAGTTAGTACTGAATTGTAAAATCATAATTTAGTAAAGTTAAATTAATTACATTTCATTTTTACAAGCAGAAACACCAATCCATAGTCGTTTATATAATGCGAGTTCAAATATAGGTTACGTTTTCCTTATTTATGACAGATCCGTTTACTTTCTTATGTTCCAACACTGACTTAGTTCAAACCTTCATTACAAAACGCGGCATATACCTACACTCTGTTACTATCTATAGGAGCGGAATTGACAATCATTTTGAATCTCTGTGTAGAGCTCACCACTGCAGATCATGCGCACTAGTGATCTCCCCTCTTACTAACCAATGAGTAGTTTATTTTATTATATTATTTTTCCAGTTGTGGGTCCGTTGCCCAGATGAGTGCACGTCTTATATCTCCTAAATAACTACGATTTTATATATTATTCTGTTTTCACTTTGTTAAATATTGAATTTATAATTTAATTTTTAATAATTCACTGTATCAAATGAGCTTTTATTAATAACATTTTTCAAAACATATAAAGAGTATGAGAACTCTTACCCAAGGTGAGTATACTTATTTAGAATGTTCAAATCAAATATTAACTACTGTCCAGTATATTTTGATTTCATAAATTCTCAAAATAACTTTTAAATATCCCGCGCTATCATAAGAGAAAAAAACTACCAACCACGTCTACCAACTTATACAAATTAAAATTTCAATTTCAACTATCATTTTGCAAATATTAACAGTAACCACAAAATATTAGAAATGTTAAATATTCATTTACGTAAAATTTTAAGCAGTCCTTTAGTACTTCAGAGTGGATTTTGCTCGCAGTGACAATCCAGAGATATTGCAGAAAAAGAGTTCACATCAGGAAAACAACGGCGGTATCATAAAAATCCAGGGAAAAAACGTCCTTCCCAGCATTCAAAGTGTATAATTATATTCGAAACGGCAGAGACATGTATAATTCCATATGGGAAAAAATGTACCAAGGGATATCAAAAATAGCAAATTTCTTATAATTTTAAACAATTTAACGTTTCTTCTGTATATTTTTAGACCGATGATAAATACTCTAAATATGATTTTTTGATTCATTTTACTTCACGAAAAATAAAACAGTTCTCTGAAGAAGATTTTTTTTATCAACAACCACCCGTATCCAAGGATATCCACTCATTTATTTCCTACGAATTACATTCAGTCTCTCCCTATTGAAGTAAAGTCGAATCCTAGAATACCAGAACATCGTACAGTTGCCAGACGATAATTAATCCAGATTATACTGGACTTACAAACAGGTGTGTGCATAAAATAATAATTAATATAATTGATTGGCTTTTCTCTTATGTACCATAACAATATATTGCTGTTTTTCATAGCAAAATTTTAATTTTTAAATTTAGTAAAACACGAATTTAATAATAATCTATTTATTTTAATAGTCTCTACTTTTATTTGTCTTTGTGAATAGTTTAATTTTTCAGATCTAAATAAAATTTATTATAAAACTTTCTCTTAGCGACCTCTATGATGCTTAAATCGACTATCTGGTCCAGTTACGCTTGTACCTGCTAGGTGGCGCCACGGCACACTTGCGGATGCGTTAATCCATCTGTCAAAATACCTATCCGACTGCTTGCTAACGAATCGTTTAATAAACATTTATTAAACATTTCGAGTATGCATCCAGGCATGCATCTTTACTTTTAATGACTGCTTTAGTATGTGTTAAAACTGTTTCAAATAAGTATTAAACTAAAACTAAATTAGTTTAAATATTGTCTAAGAAAACTATAGTTGTATTTACGTAGAACGATTAAAGATTACAAGAATGAAGATCCAAGTATAAAAGGAAAATTAATTCTTTTGCCTGTTCTTTACAACAAACACTAAAACATTGATAAATTAATGAACCAGTTAAAGTGTTACTTTTTTAATATTGGCTTAAAAAATCAAGTGTCCAAGAGGGTTTTTACTGCAAAGAAATTATTCATTTTATAGTTTTGATTTATGACATTTTTATTTACGCTTTTAATTTAGAAACTAAAAACAAATCTCTTTATGCATACGATATTTTGAGATGAATTGCATTTGAAATTCAAATTTTAATTTGAAAAATAGACGTGTGTTGTATTTATTTTGTTTTTAAATTTACCTAATAATAACTATTAAGTGGCTAAAACATTTTGTTTTTAGACATCTAAATTCTGAAAATATTAGTTTGCAACCAAATATACATCTAGAGCGGACTATCAATTAATTAATGACGAAACATTTCATCTACTTTTTCCTTATTTTTCCGAAGAAAAATTGTAACCGTGATTTCAATATAATTCATGTAAGGATTAACTTAGATTCAATAAGACATAAAAATAAACTTACCAATAATTTATTGTCGACAGTCTTCACGACAATTTCTTCCGGCGAATACTGGCTAACGTCGAAACGTAATTTCAAACATTTATTATTGCCGTCGTCTTGAACCAGGGGCGAGTTGAGGTCGTCCAGCCATGTCCTAGCTTCACTGCTGGGACGGGCGCAGACATCGCCGCCAGTGCTCTGTGTAGAAGATTGTGTCGTTGTGCTGCGTTCGAAAGAAAAAGAAAAAAAAAACGCCACGTTAATGGTGATCGTCATCAAACAAACATCGCACAGAATACGAATGATATAACGTGAAAGACAAATAATAGATGAAAAATTCCATCGTCAATCGATCGTTCCGAGATTTATTTATTACGTCGGTAAAATAAACCTTGGATCAGATCCAAGACAAGCTAAATCCAGTATAAAGAAAATAGAAAATACATTGTAATCGAAAATCAAATCGAATTATCTCGATTTAATAACAGTCCAAAACAGCCAGATAATTTACTTTATTATAGATGCCGCAGTGCATGATTACGAGAGGTGATGATGTAACTTAAGTACAACATATAATAATAGTTGATTATCGTGCGTTCACATACACAAATTAATATTGTAAATATGTGTGTAAATATTATCATACGAACCTGGATTTTGTAGTATTGCCTCCAGAAACCGTTTCGCATTCGTAAGACATGCAATGTTAAAAAAGCAGTTAGATTAGCCTGTATAATATAACCACACCAATTATTGATAATAAATAAAATCTATTTTATATTAAACAGGGAAAAATGTAGGAATTTATTTTAAAATTCCCGCCCAATATCGTTTATGTTAAGAGGTTAGAAACGAATTAAAAGGAAAATAGTAAAATGTAAGTTTTCATACTTTTAATTTATAGCGTTGTTGTAAGGAAATTTAAAATAAATTCCTACAAAATAAGGTTAATCAAATCATTCTTTTTCTCTATTAATCCAGCATTAATTCATTTAGTTTTGTTAAATTGTTAAAGTCTACTTATTTGAATACCAAATTGAAGACCTTAGATTGAAAGAGATTAAGTCCACTTCTTTTTCGTATACAAGTAAGTACACAGTGATTTTAAATGATTAAGTTATAACTTGAATTTCTCACTAAATCTTTTTGAATTTATTAATTTGGTATTTCACCCCTTGCCAGTGACGTCTTAAATATAATTTGTATATAGTGGATAAAAGATTGATAAAAATCGATGTTAGATTGAGTATTACGCCAAAACAGAAAATCTAATCTAAAATTGTTTCAAATAAAAACTTTTCTGCTTTTTATTTATCAACTGTTATTAAATCTTAAAACATAAAAATTTATGGTATTTTTATTTCATTTAAAAGTTGAAACTAAAGCAAACATAATAATTTATTTACAAGAATTGATTGGTCAATTCAACATTAACTTGTAGTGTATAAATAAAACACAATTCAAATTATTTCAAATTCAGATTTCATTATACGTTAAAATATGTAGATTTTATTATAATGTATTTTCGCCATGAGATTTCAAACATAAATTAACTATGGTGTCTTGATATTGTTATAAATAAATAGTCGTCAAGAAATTAAATTCACTTAAACTGAACGATAACTGATAAAACAGTTAGCTCCAAAAAGAATAGATTTCAAATAAAACGATAGAAGCAATCTTAAACGACAAGTACACTATTACAGTGTTGCCAGTTCAATATTTATATTTTCAGTATATCTCCGTTTGAAAATTCAGCAGAAATAAGTAAATTGCTAATAATCTCCTTGTATCCTTTTCCATTTATTTATTTATGTGTTTTGTTTGTTATATATTATTTCTTTGACTATCTGTATTTTATAGTACCTACATGCCAGCGATAAAATTTTTAACAAAGTCTGTAATGGTATAATTGCAAATATATTTACATTATTATATTATTAATGACATTAATTCTGTAGACATAGAGGAATATTTATTAATATGTATAACAAAAATAACTGCTTTTTCCTATTTAGTTGTTACTACCACCACTAAAATGTTATGAAAGATTATTTTATCAGGGTTTATTTTTCAGTAGATTCATAGCACATTTCAATAGATCTCCGTAGATCTGGCAACACTGCCCTATTAGCATATGAAATGCCCTGCCCTGAAATTTACGGAGACAAATTTAAACTATCGTCAATCATTTAAAATTACTATGTACAAATATTAAATAATTTAAAAAGAAAACTTATATATAAATATCTCATCATGTTAAAAAAAATGTGCTGATGCACAATATAAATACTTTGGAACCCTCAATTACATATTTTTACCCGAAATGGAGATTATTATGGTCACCTAGCAACCCGTCTTGTGACACGTGACCACGCACGAACAACTCTGTCAATGACAGCAGTTTCAGCTTGACCATAAAAGGAGACTTTTGTATTTTAATCGCGCTTTACATTTCGCTCATAATTATTGCGACATACAGAAACACGGTCGGCGTATGCTAATTAACTTATATGTGGGTAGAGATACGTGCACGGCGCCTACACTTTAAACGCGAAAAAAAAAAAAATATACGTCAGTTACAAAGTTGGTATCAGACCGCTCCCAACATTCAAAGCGTTAAAACAAACGTCCGTTATTATAACGCCGGCCGCTTCTAAACCAGAAAATATCCCGAGTATCTCAACTGTGGGGAGTGAAAGAAATGTACCGTGTCGTCGCCGATTATAAATAGAAACGTCTGCAGTTATTTACGAAGACATTTTTACGGCCCGCCGGCCGGGGAGGGAAAGGAATGAATCGAAAACGGCCGGCCGAAATCACATCCGCTCCCGTAAATTATGGTCGATTTATTGAGAGCGACACAGGAAATAGACACCGTCTGGCGGCAATCGACATAAATCGAGCGTGAAAGATGATATTAACAACACAAACTGCGGACCGGAGATTATTACCCCGTGTAAACCGGGCTTTCTATTTCTGATTGTGACATCATCGGCCGTTACGTGAAACAGTCTTTAAATGGCCACAGTTGTCAAGCTGCGAGTTGTAATCGAGATACCGGGGTAAAAGGCGGATTCCCCGGACGGTATTTTAGGTGAAAATGGGATAAAATGCATCGAATAATCTTATCGTGTTGGATAAAATCAGTGTTAGTTATATTAAGGATGATAATCAGCAAATCACGTAGATGTTTCGAAAGCCCCGTTTATGTAAACAAAAACCCGTTATACGCAAGGTGATTGATGTTAGTATTAATTTACGAATAAATATTATGTAATAAATTTAAAAAAAAGACAAGGTATGTCGTTGCAAGAAATTAAATTGACCGTAAATTTTGAGGTTATCGATCTTATATAGTTTGACAATTTATTAACCCCTGCTCCCCGTACGTGTCTTGTGTTTACTCGGGATTTAATCAAATTAAGTGGTCGTGTCGTCCAGCTAACAAAGCGTCCGTGTATCAAGTTAAATATTTGCATTTCAGCACAATATCAAGGATAATAGCATTGTGTACACCTCGCTATATTCTCAACGCATTTTCCATCGGAATAGCAACAAAACAATATGAGATACAAATGTTGCTATAGCAACCGTTATTTTATCGATACAAACATTAATTTATAGTTACGTTTTAGTGTTATTTCTCCTATATAAATAATAAGCGCTTTGATTACTGTGTTAATTATATGCTTTACTCGCGTCTTTCCGAGATGTCTTACCTCGTAGTCGACCTAAAGAAATTTTGCGATTCCCTATTCATCAGTTCGGACCTGAATCGGCTCATCTCCTCTTCCATTTTCCTCATTTCCGCGTCGAATCTCTCCCTGATATTACTGAACTCCGTGTCGATGACGCTGAAGTCACCCAATTTGATGGGAATGTCGCGTCTGATACCTTCCGCCATCTTGCTAATGTCACCCTGCTCGGATTAACGAATAACGACAAAACGAAAAAGATCGAAATGCACTTTTTATTTCTCTTGTACGGACGTGCGATATCACACGAATTGCGCGCGATCTCGGATCTTACTGACTGAATTACGGGACGTATGTCGGGGAACCGGCTTGTGGTTTTAAATAGCCGGAATATCGGTGGGGGCGCCTGCGCGCTGATGAGCCCGTGAAGCCGGCGGATTCAAGAGCTAATCCGCTGCAATGGCATTCGGATGAAACGTTCTAGAAAATTGGATGCACTCCTACGACTTTGTGAAACATTGTTTGAATAATACCAATAACAACAACATAGAGAGAGATGAAGGATTAGTCATGAATGGAATCATCGAAACTATCTAATTTTGCATTGCGTATAGATGCTTTAGAAACTATATTGTTAGATACCGGAATTAATTGAATTGTTTGTGTGTATTGAAAATTTCACCTGTAACATTTATATATACCATGTGATTCAAAATAATTGTCGTAAGAAAAAAACTGTTTTCCGGAAAAATTTATCTATACTTATTACCAATTTAATGAGCGAAGTTAGCTACATACAAATTTCATACATTAAATGAATTTTCTTGACATTTAGCGACATTGGCATTCGTGTTGTAGTATCTTTCGATTATTTATCTTATATTTTTTTTCAAATCGTTTATGTTTACATCTAATATCACCAACAATAGTATTTCTGAATACTGTAAGAAAATAAGGGAATTTATCTGTGGTAATAGCTCAACAAACAGGTAAAAAATCAATATTAACATTAAGTGAAATAGTTTATTACATTTTATAATTTTATAGGCTTATCATACACTTCAGCGCAATGAGCTGTCAAAAGAAAATACATTTTCATCCCTATAAAGTTTCTACGATACAGGAGATTAGATCACGATAGGCGATTGGAATATTGTCATTGGTTTAATAACAATTTAAGGGACGATGACTTGCTAAACAAATCATTTTTCTCGGATGAAGCCTGGTTTTATCTAACAGACCATATCAATTTACAAAACTATTGTATCTGATCTGCAGAAAATCCACACGAATTTCGAGAAACGCATTTGCATCCCGTAAAAGTTAGTGTTTGGTTAGCTATGTCCAGGGCAACGAATAATAGGGCCAATTTTCTTCGAGGAAACTGTAACAGCCCAACGTTACCAACAGATGTTGGAATTGTTTATTGCAGAGTTACAAGAAAATGAGCTTGAAGCAGGTTATTTTCAGCACGATAATGCTCCAGCACATACTGCTCGACAAACCTGCCAATATCTTCAACAGTTTTTTGCTGATATTTTCGTTAGAGCACAAAGATGGCCACCAAGATTGCCTGATCTAACCCCATTAGATTACTTCATGTTCGGCTATCTAAAAAATAGGATCTATAGAAACCGCATGCATACCATAGAAGAACTGAGAGATGCAGTTTTGTCACTTAATAATTATACTAATTGTATCCCAGATAACAATTTAAGGTTAATACAAGCCTTTTTAAACGTTGTTCCGACAAGGGAAAAAGGTTGTCAGCAAGCTTGTTATGGCAAGGGTGTAAGCTTACTGCAAGGTTATGACAAGCTTGCTAGTTGACACAGGACAATGTTTTCCCAGTAAGGTTACAGGTTAAGCTGTCTGTAAAAGCATGTGACAAGGTACCATGGCAAGTTCCCATAAGCTTGTCTGTAAAACGATATGACAAGGTGGAATGACAATGTTGAGCCAAGCTTTAGAGAAAGCCTGTACAAACCTTGATAAAAGTTTGTAACAATCAAAACAAAATAGGAATTGGATATTAATTTCTTCTTTTTCTTGGTTCCTAGGTCATAAAAATATAGAAATGTACATTAAGGACGTTTCGTTTTAATTTCAAGAGTTTTTTCAAGATATATGTAAAAATATAAATTATAAATGGTATACATTTTTTTTATTTAATAAACAAAACATTGTTACTATGAATTTTGAATTATGATTTATCATTTATTAAACAATTTACTTATAATTTACACCATTTACAATTTATATTTTTATATGTATACTTGAAAAAGCTTTTGAAATCAAAGTGAAACGTCCTTATTAATGTACATTTCCATATTTTTGACCTAAAAACCAAGAAAATGAAGAAATTAATATCCAATTCCTATTTTGTTTTGATTGTTTGTAAGCTTTTATCAAGGTTTGTATAAGCTTTCTCTAAAGCTTGGCTATAGTCAAGGAAAAGAGTTGGGTATATGACCTCTTCTTCATGTGACTTTGAAAATTACTAATATTTTAAGGAAAGATATAACCAGCAAGCTGAAACCAAAATAAATTTCGTACAAATAAACTTTATGTAACTTCCAAGTGTTTCCAAAAATGTTTTTTACAAAATTATTGCTAAACAAAACTCAGAGAGAATTTTAGTAAATTAGATATAATTTGCGTTCTTTTTATTATTTTCGGATGCCGTCCATCGTCTCCTAAAATATTTTATTGTTTTCAAAATCACATCTGTTTGCATCAAGTAAAATTCATTCAAATAAAATTAGAATTTCAGTATTTAATAATAAAAAAAAAAAACTTCCACATATTTATATATACATATTTAGATTGCGTTTTTATATTTATATAGAAACAACACTATAATCTATTTTCCGTTGCCATCGTGTTGCCGCGATTCTCTGTAATAAAAAAACAACTATTAAAAATTAAACAATACCAGAGATGGGAAGACAAGGGAAACGGCTATCAGTTTTCCAAGAGTCGACAAGTCGCCGTGGATATTATGAAAAGTAATTGTTTCCCTCGTTACTACAAAATACAAACTATCTTATTTTACTATACTTAGTGGTTATTAAATAAAATACTCACCAAAAATAATTTTAAGCATTTCAGTCTTCTGGAAAGGGTTTTTTTAAGCTTTTCCCTGTTAGAGAATGATTTGCCGCAATATTGTCCTCTAGTGGCTTTTTTAGGATGTTTGATGTCAAACTCTTAACGTTCCTTCCATGGGTTGATATCAAATATCGAATCTGTAAATTTTTGTTGGAATTAATTCAATAAATGAACATGGTTTCGGACTTAAAAAACAGGTATAATTTAAATAATATCAATTACTCACCAACTTTTTTTCTCCAAGAAGAGTTTTCAACTATTTGATGGTTTATATTCGCTGAAAAAGAATTTCATAAGTTATGAAATTGATTCTCCTCTTAATCCTTATTAGCTACCATATAATGCCTGTTGTATTGCGGCAGTCTGTTGGGCCAAACCTTAAACCGTATCCATTTTAGTTTCTAAACACTCTGCTATGAAAGAAAAATCTTCTAAGACCTTCCACATTACGCCTGGGTTTAATTTAATTTGGTGACGCTCATTACTGTAATCGGTTCCTAAAAAATATTTGATAACATTAGAATGATTTCTTGAAATAAGAGATAAAAATACATATATATAATATTCTTATTAATTATAACACTAAATTTATATGTGTATTTTTGAATTTATTTAAAAATTCTGTTACACTGTCATTAAAACTGAAAAAAACCTCAAACATTTAATTATTCATAATTTCTGAATTATATAAAATCAAATTATACTACAAGCTATCTAGTTAGCAAATATAAACTATAACTTTTTAAACTAAGTGCATTGGCTTATGCGCTTATGGTGTAGAAAATTAGGTTAGAATTATATGCAATAGTTGGGGCAATTGGGGCAGACACAGTTCAATTCATCGGTTAGAATTAAAAAACTATTGATATTCTTGAAGCAACAACGCATATCTAGTAAAAGATATAAAATTAGGTAATACTTACTTTTGCATGAATGATGTTTTAAACTATTATACACTGAAACAGCTCAAACGCGTACAACACAACTGGACACAACAAATAATGGCGGTCGATGACAGAATAGCGGAATGGCGGTTAAACCAAAAAAAAATCAATACTCGATAAACGATTGACGCCGAATCACTCCGGAAATACACGAAGTCACCGTACCTTGATATAATAACTTTGTCGCAACCTTGCATTAACCCCAGCATTAACCTTTTACTGTTAAGTTTGTCTGGACAAGGTAAAGTTAAGCAAGTGGCAAGCTTATCGTAAGCTTACGTGTTATCTGGGATGTTATAATTTAAAGTAATAAATAGATTTAGTTAAACACCAGTTAGTACTGAATTGTAAAATCATAATTTAGTAAAGTTAAATTAATTACATTTCATTTTTACAAGCAGAAACACCAATCCATAGTCGTTTATATAATGCGAGTTCAAATATAGGTTACGTTTTCCTTATTTATGACAGATCCGTTTACTTTCTTATGTTCCAACACTGACTTAGTTCAAACCTTCATTACAAACACGCGGCATATACCTACACCCTGTTACTATCTATAGGAGCGGAATTGACAATCATTTTGAATCTCTGTGTAGATGCGCGGATTTTTTAAAATTATAAAGATTTTTGAAAAACCACAATATATGCACGATTGTTATCGAATTAATAAATTTAATTAAGTCGTCAAGTCAAGAACCTTTTAAACATAGTTGCTATAGATAACACACCGATTCTATTTTGTGAATCTATATAATATATCGTTTATGCAAGTAAACTGGTTTTGTTATCATGAAATTGTCGTTCCCTCGAGATCCACTACAAATCATACTTACAATTCATTGTAATTTAATAATAATAATAATAATAGCAATTCATGCCTTAGCACTACTTGCATTATTTGTTCCAATGCGATCATTACTAATTGCCATGACCTTTCTCACTACTTTCCACAGATTGATATCACATATCAATATTTGTTTTCCTTTTTTCAATATCAAGTCAAGCGTTAGAGAACATTTACACATAAACATAAAATGCCAATGTTTTTTCTTCCCTGGAATCCACTGCGATTTACAAATTCATTCTTCTAAAGAAACAGAGGCTTTACAAGATCTACTTGAGTAGAATTAGAATTGTTTGTAAACAAGATGAATTTATTAATAGTATATTAAGGGACTATTTTTACAAGTGCAATTTTCAAAGGGCAAGTCTAGTAAGGTCTTATGAAGTTCTCCAAGTACTTTATGTTATTTTTTCTAGTCAGCATATTAATCGCCTTTTTTCAACGACACGTTTTTCTTAAGTTATAAATATTAATATGTGTGGATGTATTTTAGCACGTATTTTTGTACTTGACTGCTGAGTGTGGCTCAGCTAAATACGAAATATTCACCCATTCTACATATGTATATGGGAAATATAAAAAAAATATTTTTTACATTTGAATACTGGGAGAACCATTGTTAGCTGTGTAGTGCAATATTGAAATGATTTCTATTAAAATGTTTAAAAAAAATCATATCATAAATTGAATTGATTCATTCACGATAATCGAGATAAATACAATTTTAATAAAATCAAACAATAATAATTTGTAAGGAAACGTCAGAATTTACAAGTACCCGATTCCATTAATTCTCGGTCCTTCAATAATTTTACATATTATAAACAAAGATTTAACGATATTAGAAGGTGGAAATGCAGCAAAAAAAAAATATTTCAAACATACTCAAAAACATTGTTAAGGATACAATTTTAGCATCATATTTTCAAGTAGTCTCAATTTAGCTTTAGAAATATCACGTCATTTCTATTTCAGATATAAAAATGTATCATATATTATTATTATTTCCATTTTCTGTCACTTAATTAGGCAAAATGATACATTCATTACGATTATTACGGGAAGTGGTGTACCAAATATGTGACACATTTAGCAAAAGTGACGGAATTTAATCTGAATTATTAGTATTAGCACTGTTTGACGCCTATTGATTGCACTTTGATCTTTTATTTTTAGCTTTTGTTCAGCAAAACACAATTAAGGATAGAAGTTTTTTTTTTAAACTTAATTATTTTACGAATAACAATTTCTATATATAACAAGCTTTTAAAACTAATTCAGCAATTAATAATTATTAGAAAAGCCTCTCCAATATTTTTTTAATATTATATTTGGTTTATGAAACTCTCCTTAAAGCTTTCCATATTTAAATCTATAATTAATTGTAGGCAACTTCTACAATTCTACGTAATAGAATGATTGTCTTCGACCTTGCCAATTAGCATTCATATTTGGAAAAAATAACAGGAAAAACGCGGAAGGAAAACTCTAGAAAAACACCATACATAAATGGGTGCCGTTGCGTATAAGTAGGAAGACATAACCTCTACGTCACCCTATTACGGAAGTAGGTGGAAGATAATCGTTTTACGTGGCGAGAGCGTCCCAAAATAGTCAATTGTCCCAACCTAGGCAATCCTACTCACACACACCACCACAAGGTATACATAATACATAACAAGGAGGATACAATGTATAGAATATAAATCTAATACATATAAAACATGAGAACGCTACCACGTTATAAAAACGTCATGCATCGCTGATTCACGATTATTTTGATTTTTATTATAGATGGCGGTGTAATTGCCAAAAAAAAAAAGTAGCCATAGGTACTACGGAATGTGGTTGCGAGAATTTCGAATATTTGCCCGAGCGAGTCACCGGCCAGAAGCGAATCCGTATACTACTTCAGTTGATGAGAACCGGGCAAATTGATGTGTTTGTTTATACTCGGGCCGACACTTGAAATGCCTAAACGTCAATGGATAATCTCGCAAATGAATATGATTCGAATTAGCGCTCGTTAAAATGATTTAAATTCATCTTTGAGACGTGATAACAGCGATTTGAGAGCATACTTTTGACAATCACTTTTGTTTGGATCTTTCGAAATTTGTAATGATTCAGATTTAATTTTCTTTTGAGGTATGTATTTAAAAATATACTAGATTGCAGTAAACTTCTTGAATCTAATGGTAAAGTTGGAAAATAAGGCTTGAATATTTTTAATAAATCAGACAAAGAAACTTGCGTGATTTTGTAATGAAGGCCCATTCTGATAATGATAAAGCGATGTCACGAGTATTATTATTATCATTTAAAACTTCATCAGCTGTCTGAAATTTATCCGTATTCAAACTCTCAGTAACTATGCTATTTGTATTAGATATAATAGAATCATCTATAGCATTAGTCAAATCTGTATCACTAGTAGGTACTGCTACAACTGTTACTATTGTCCTGTCTCAGCATCAAGTATTTCATTGGTAGATAATTAGATATATCCATAAAATCAGATACGATTTCTGAATTTTGTTGAACGGTATGTTCATGTGAAGGTAATGAGGAAGATAGTGAATCATCTACTCTACTTATAAGCAAGTTTGACTGGGTTTTTGCTTTTCTGTAAAGCGTTCTACTAAGTTTCAATCGCTTTCCAAGCATTCTTCTACAACTATTCAAGATCAACATGAAAACGGAAACATTATAATGCAACTTTACAGAATTAAAGATACTTACATGTTACATAAAACAACGGATGTCTGTTAATAACACTATAACTTTTCCACAATTAACAAGTGTAAAGCCGCAAAAGGACTGCGTCGATTAATCGTCAACAATCCACAACAGTACGTGAACACAACGTCAACAGTCTACTTTCGGCGGGAAACAGCTAGCAACTAGCATTGCTGGCAACTTAAAAAGCATTGGTAGTATTATAGTACTAATAGCAAATATGTTGCACCAGATTTGGCGGTATATTTAAATATCTACATTATTATAGCAGCCTAAACTGTAGTTATTTCTAATTTACTTCTTTTAAGACAAATTATTACAAAAAACATTGGGTACATTTTCATCTACAAAAACAGGAATAATTTTAATAAATAAATAATAATAAAAAAGTATTTCCAATATTTATTGTACATTGTTTATTTTCAAAAATCACGTTATTTGAATGTTATTTTGCAACTAAGGGAAAGATCGGCCGACTTACTATATCCTAAATGTAATAAATGTGGATATTCTTTAATATATCTTATTATCTTACAACACGAAATCCATTATATCTAATATTTAGAATGGCTATTCAGTTCATGTCCATGAACATATTAGATATGTCCTGGTTTCTAACAAGACGTCCATAAGCTATTGTGTGTTGCATGGGATGGTCTAAACGCTGCAAACATAGAGCTCTTGCATCATCTCTAATCAACATATTATGTCCCTAATAGCCAAATTTAAATTTCCCGCAATTATTCTTAGTAACTTCAACGTTGAAACATAAAATTACCTACCATTTTGTAGCACAGAGATTCAAAATGATTGTCAATTCCGCTCCTATAGATAGTAACAGGGTGTAGGTATATGCCGCGTGTTTGTAATGAAGGTTTTGAACTAAGTCAGTGTTGGAACATAAGAAAGTAAACGGATCTGTCATAAATAAAAAAAACGTAACCTGTATTTGAACTCGCATTATATAAACGACTATAGATTGGTGTTTCTGCTTCTAAAAATGAAATGTAATTAATTTAACTTTACTAAATTATGATTTTATAATTCAGTACTAACTGGTGTTTAACTAAATTTATTTATTACTTTAAATTATAACATACAATTAGTATAATTATTAAGTGACAAAACTGCATCTCTCAGTTCTTCTATGTTATGTATGCGGTTTCTATAGATCCTATTTTTTTAGATAGCCGAACATGAAGTAATCTAATGGGGTTAGATCAGGCGATCTTGGTGGCCATTTTTGTGCTCTAACGACCCTGTCAGCAAAAAACTGTTGAAGATATTGGCAGCTTTGTCGAGCAGTATGTGCTGGAGCATTATTGTGCTGAAAATAACCTGCTTCAAGCTCATTTTCTTGTAACTCTGCAATAAACAATTCCGACATCTGTTGGTAACATTGGGCTGTTACAGTTTCCTCGAAGAAAATTGGCCCTATTATTCGTTGCCTGGACATAGCTAACCAAACTCCAACTTTTACGAGATGCAATTGCGTTTCTCGGAATTCGTGTGTATTTTCTGCAGACCAGATACAATAGTTTTATAAATTGATATAGTCTGTTATATAAAACCAGGCTTCATCGGAGAAAAATGATTTGTTTAGCAAGTCATCGTCCCTTAAATTGTGATTAAACCAAGGACAATATTCCAATCCCCTATCGTGATCTAATGGTAATAATTCCTGTACCGTAGAAACTTTATAGGGATGAAAATGTAACTTTCTTTTGACAGCTCATTGCGCTGAAGTGTATGATAAGCCTATAAAATTATAAAATGTAATAAACTATTTCACTTAATGTTAATATTGATTTTTTACCTGTTTGTTGAGCTATTACCACAGATAAATTCCTTATTTTCTTACAGTATTCAGAAATACTATTGTTGGTGATATTAGATGTAAATATAAACGATTTGAAAAAAATTATAAGATAAATAATCGAAAGATACTACAACACGCACGCCAATGTCGCTAAATGTCAAGAAAATTCATTTAATGTATGAAATTTGTATGTAGCTAACTTCGCTCGTTAAATTGGTAATAAGTATAGATAATTTTTTTCCGGAAAACAGTTTTTTTCTTACGACAATCATTTTGAATCACATGGTATGTACATTAGTAGTTATTTTAATGCCTTTACGTTGAATTCACTAAAAAATTTAAATTTGACTATTTAGGGTAACGGATTATAATAGAACATCTTACTTCAATAACTTTTACTTAAAACATTTATTCATTATTGTAGTAAACACTTCCATGAAATTATGTTGTCGATACATATTTGTCTCGAACCCTTACTATATTTACATGCTCGATGAATCATCGATGCATTTCGAATCTATGTAGGTAGATGTATCTCCTCACACGTATTTGAAACAAATGGAATTTCTGGCTAAATCGCTACGAATTGTTAAAATGAATCCTTCACATCCTTAGAACCATGTCGGCTACGCTGCCAAATGATCCCACTGACCGTGCACAAAACACAAAACAACACCACCACCGTCCATCCGACATAAATCTTGCGATTTTGAGGCGACAAACTAATGTTTATCTTGGACGCAGTCTTTGGGCCAGAATGTATTGAATCGTTCGCCAAATTTTATTTTAATGCATCGTGTTATGATGCGAGGTGCAATTTTGTAGAAAGAATTATTAGAAAATACTGGTTTACGTATGCGACATGTTGAAATAGTCGAGAAGGCCTTAATTGCCTATTGTCAAAAGTATAAAATCGTATATTGGCAAGATTTTAGCGGGAATTTTTAAAAAATTAACATTGATGGATGATTTTAATGATTTATATTAATAGGGATCCTGGTAGGGGTATAAATATAAATAGGCAGATCAAAAAAAATATTTATTGCATTAAATATGTTTTTATAACTCACCTAAATTAAATTTTATTTATAGATGTTAAAAAAAGATCCATGCGTTTCAATTTTTATTGGGATTTTAACGACAACCATTCCGTGAAAGAAAAACTAAACTGAGTAAATATAAATGCGGGATTTATTTATATAATTTCTATTCTATTTCGATTATTGGGCGATTTGTATGAACACAAAATATGTGATGGAATTTTAGCGATTCCAGATGTTGAGATCCAACATTCTGCATTTATTATATCACCTGTATATAGCTGTATAATATTAAAGTTCCGGTTCTAATAAATAAAATT
This sequence comes from Protaetia brevitarsis, assembly GCA_004143645.1. Taxonomy (NCBI): domain Eukaryota; kingdom Metazoa; phylum Arthropoda; class Insecta; order Coleoptera; family Scarabaeidae; genus Protaetia; species Protaetia brevitarsis. The sequence continues at coordinate 65,852 of RXPK01003732.1, forward strand.
ACCTATACGTAGATCTACATCCAAACTATAGCATATTTAATTCAAGTTATAATTTAAATATCTAAAAGATTTCTAATTACACATCAGACGCATGGATTACTTCAAACGCTATTTAAGTGTTTTATTCTTTCGATTACCAATTCATTTAATACAGAATAACACATAATCCGACCATAAGCACAGTTACCACTAAATCTTATAAGCACCCTAAAATTTGTACAAATAATCAGAGTAAAATAAGTAAGAAAATAAAACTCATAGCTTAAATACATTATAAGTAGTTTTTTATTAAAGAATATTTTTAATTCGTTAACTTCTGTGTGTTATTTTTTAATTATGCAGAGATATAATGCAAAAACATGAAATCCATTGGCTTCTTTTATAACATTTGGCGGTAAGTGTATTTGTGCTAAATTTAAAATAAACACAATATTATTTCTAATAATTTTATATTAAGCTCAACCTGTACACTGTACAGTCTTATAATAAACACCTCATGCCAGAAAACCTGGACAGAGAACAACTCAACTATTATAAATCAAAAATTATTATCACACGAAAAGCATTTTATCGAACAACAAAATGCCATACGGTTGAAATAATATTTGTGCTGGAATAAATACTTAAGATTACATTCCGTGCACGACAGAATATAATTTTACGTCGGAGCAAATGAAAATCGTGATTCGAAATTCGTAAATTGTGACGAGAAATGGCACTTTAATAATATAGCGCTTGATTGCGTGCTTTTCCATTCTGTCTGGATGTCTGAAATGCCCGCTCGGCTAATGGAGGAGTTATTTTTGTCGTAGACGATAAAAATTCGTCGTCGAGGTTGGTATTTAAAGAAACTACATATTTTCAAATATCAAACGTTACCTCTTTAAAAATAAACACTGAACTATAGGCAACTTTTTGTACAGATATGCAACTGTCAAATAATTTATTTCTCCAAGCTAAATTTATTTATAAAATTAAGTTACATGTAGCGACATCTACATTTAAATAGCCAAATAGATCATTACGGAAATTATTTTCCAATAATACATTTTACAAAGAAAGGCAGAAACAAAAATAATACTGCAATCTTAATTAATTGTTTCCGCAATATTTGTATATATATTTACCTATAAAATAAAATTTATATTATATAGAAAAATACTTCGTGTAATTGAAATACATGGCGCCATCTCTTGAAAAGCAGCCGAACTCCAAATAACTTCCCTTAGTTGTCAGTATCTGCCTACAGATGGCGCTCATACAATTAATACAAATTATTTATTTTATACATTTGATTAAAACCAATTTCGCCTGAAATAATATCGAGACATAAAATGTCTCGATATTATTTAATATGTGATAGAGTTTCGGGTTTCGTAATTAATAATTGGTGTATTATAATATTTAATGTTGACTTAGTATTTCGTCTATTTTTGTAAAGTAAAAGCAAATAATTTATTTATTTTAAATAAAACATTGAATTTATTATTGCGTGTTTAAAACTAGTGGCGAAAATATCAACGCTGTATAAAGGTAATATCCTATTGTTGCGTAAAGCCATCTGAAAATACCTGTGGTGCCATCTATATTTCGCTAGTGGAATATTTCTTTGAACTTATATTAGATAAAGGTAATTTATAGTAGGTTTCTACATATTTCAATTACTAAAAATTGCCATATAGATGGCAGCATAAGTAAAAATCAGAACTGTTTTAGAAAATTTTAATAATTTCCTATAAGAATAAACCCAAAATTTGCAATCTAAAACATTTTATAAATAATTTAATTCACATTAATACTACAATAACATTAATTACAATACTATGATTATAAATCCGGTTGTTGAATACGCAGGCCTTCATTCTCCCGAACATGTTTCTTAAGCATATCCATAACATCAGTGTCAAACTCTTTCGGTGTGGGTTCTTTTCCCGTCATCCAATAATAGATATCCCAATCATTCCTCGCCGTATTTATCAATCTAAAAACAAACAAAACCACTAAAATAACACAAAATCACTAGCGGCTATTCTACATTTACTTATCATATGCATCAAGTTGCTCTTTACTGAATCTAGTCAGATTCCTCGCTGCAAACGTGCTCAATAACAAATCGTTTTCCAAGATTCCTCTTTTGCGTGACTGATAGACCAGCCTGGAACGTTGTTTCTCGATCGATTCATCAGGAGCTGTGCTGTAAACGGGTATTTTGATGTTTGGATTATCCGGATAGTGAATTATGTCTTGTTCGAATGATCTTGTTGTGGATATGCTGACCCATCTCGAGCCAACTTGACGTGTCAACTATTAATAATAAGATACGTTGCACGTGCAATACGCAATGCGAAGATTATGGAATGAAATATATGGATATTACTCACATTGAAAAATTTGTACACTACAGAATTCATGGTTGAAGATTTATAATTTTAGTGCGCAATTAGTTGAATCTAGTATCACACCTATAAGTAGCTTTATCTTATAAGAAAAATAGCAGGATTATTTTTACATTTTCTAGTTAATTCTACCGAATTTGGATCGTATTCAATAATTTTGTAGGTTATGTTGTAATAGTGACAGATGTTACAGTTTACTATGTTACCAATTTTAATGAAATCACAGAATGGAAATTATTATGATTGATTACATGAGGAGGGCAGTACTTATTTTTCAATCACTTTACTTGATACGCAATAGGTGGACATAGGTACAAAATAAATTTAATTATGGAGGCATTTTTAAATAATATAAAATGTTTACTATCGAATTTTTCAAAATGCAGAGATGATTTTGTATAGAAATCAACTTGACGAAACCTTGAAATAATTTTATTATTGTTTGCCTAAACATACTACAGCAAATTTATAATCAAAATATCTTAAATTAACTTCAAAGGCACATATTATTTATTTGCGAACTCGCATTGCCCTCCCGCTGATAAGCTCAGAAGTAAAATATGATTTATAAAAATAAGTACATACTGGTAATACACGTAAGAAGTGGGTAACATCACTTTGTTCATCATAATATAATATTTCATTCAAAATACCTCTGTGAATAGAAAAAAGCGCAAACATTGAATTGTTTGCCTTAATGCGACTATAAATAATGTTGCTTAATTATTCGGCCGTGTATTTTACGCATCTTAAAGTGGGCACGTGTTTGTTCGTACCAGATTTTTTCCTGCTTAGAGAGAGTACTATTTTTGCATGACGTCAAAAAAAAAATAGCCACAGAAAAAGGAAAAACAGATGCACCAGAATTTAAGGTACTTTAAAATATAAGTAACCTGGGTGTGCGTAGGATGGTAACGTGGCAACCAGCGACTTTTTAGCCAGATTTTTTTTCTTTCTGGCAAGGTAATGCAGTTGCACGTTTTTCGCGAAAATTCCGACAGGTTTAATGCGTAGTTTGACAAGTGAATCGTTTTTCTACACACCTAAGACTACAACAAAATGTATAGTAAATGTTTCCCTAAAATATATTCATTTCATCCATATCACGACCTTAATAGAATATTAAATAATGTACTTACATCAACATATATTTACGTAAATTGTATACATATGTGTAAATGCTTTATCGTATATGTATTAATAAATTTGCTCTCAATACTTTGAGAAAAACAATTTCATTATGACTGAATAGTGTTCTTGATGACGTATGCAATTACTACTTCGATTGTGTTATTGTTTTTATCGGTTCATTTGAATTGTAAGTTTAATATGATATCATTCATATGTTGCAGATTTATATTGATGTTTTATGGTAAAAAAATAAAGTATACTAGTACGTAAAATTAATATTGATTCAGAAGGATAGAAATATAGGTTTTAGTTAAAGGTCGACATATATGTAATTATTTCAGTAAAGCGTCCTTAATTACGTTTCATTTAATTTGCATTCATTAGTGTTTACAATTAGAGAGTTTCTTACTTTTTTTGTTGTTGCTTTACTTTGTGATATTTAAAAATTATTTTAGTTAATTTTTAATTCGTTTTATATATAAATTTTAATCTGTCTTAGTCAGTAGATATAGTGTAAGAAGAAGATTGATAAAATAATACATGGGTCTTTCTACATATATAATACTTTTCTAGTCTGGTGGTCTCATCTGTCAGGAAACTTCTAATTAAACCAACTTCGTACAGGCAAAGCATAATGTTGAGAAGCTCCGTACTGTTGAAGAACCAGGCTTTCTTCATCTAGCAACAAATTTCCATTTTTATCGGTTTGGTTTTCTATAGATTCAGTTATAAGGGAATCTATTACATTTTCTAATAGATTACATTCCACCAGTAAAATTTTCTGCTATGAATATCGCGGACTAATAATTTTATATCCAAGAATTCCGGCCCATACATTAATTTTTTGAGGAAATTGTGTGTGCTCTTCATGAAAAGGGTGTGGATTGGTATTCTATATCTCAATATCTACAGTTGTGTTTATTAACCCATTTAAAAAAGAGCTTGTTTCGTCACTAAGGCAAATGTTTTTATATATATATATATAAAATTAGGTTTTTTTTCAGTCATTACTTCACAAAATTGTAATCTTCTGTTAAAATCATCGTGTATTTTGTAAGGAAAGAATTGATTCCGTCGTAAGATTGCATTTTTCCACCCTTATGCTAATATCTCGAATGGGGTGGCATCGATTGAGCTAATTTTTGGTATTTTTAGTACAGTATGTGTGACAGTAGTACTCATTTGCTTTAATTTCAGCTCGATAGCTTTAGGGATACTTTTCAATGGCTTATCGGAGCAGAGCCTTTATGAACCAAATCTAATACATAAATCTCGGGCAACACCATTCAATATTGTCATTGTAGATGTACCTCCGACATTTTGAGTGAAAATAGGCTTTTCAATCCACTATCGGCCGTTGGCACCGTCTGTGATTAACATTTTAATTAACTAATCAAAGATTAAATTTAATTACGAATTAAATATGAATTGTATTGCACCGAACAAATTTAATTAATACTTAGTTGATTAAAAAGTTTGCGACAGAAATATAGGTTGGTAGTGCGTTAAGTTTAGTTTTTAGTCAAAAATCGTATTTCTATTGGGAACACTGTTCCATCATAATGAAAATTGCCGTTATGCGAATGTGCGATTTTAAGCGGCATTTGAAAGTTATTGGAATTTAATCTGAAGCAAATTGCTACAGAATTAGATATTGAGATAAAAAAAGTTGAGTAGTAGTTTTAAAATGGAAATTAATATGTGAATGCAGGTTTTTTTTTCATTATGCAATTCTTTTATTTGTTTGTTCTGCAAATGCTCTAATTTTTGATACTTTATTTGACCTCTGCTATTACTTGTTAGAATTATTTTATTATTACCATCATTTCCTTATATATTTTGTTCCTTTTATTTAATAAAATAAATGTTAGTTACACACACAATATTTCTTTTAAAAAAATCAAAGTGATAATGCATTTAGAGTAAATAAAATATATTTCGTTTATACAAAAGCCAAAGGAAACAAATACAAAAAAATCTCATGAAGTTGTCCATTTAAAATTTCTTGATTTAATTTTTCTTCATTGATTTCCTCTTTACCCATATTTATGGCTATATTGTGCAATACTGAGGTAGCAACTACTACTGGCATAGAGGTATCCAGCTTTAAGACAACCATATGCCAGTATTGGAAAATATTCTTCTTAGAAACATGCTTTCAATGACATTCCGTGTTGTAATATATGTAATATCATTATAACGATTTTTCACAACTGTTTCAGAATTTAACAGTGGGGTCAATAATTCTGTTTTTGAGGCATATCCACTGTCGCTTATGGAAAAGAATGGATCGTTAAAGTGTGTATTCCCTGGCCATCGTACTACGATATCATTATTTTTAAATTAGCATCATATAAAAATTGTGAATTTTATAGAAGATATCCTTTCCTATTACGAAATACCTCCGGGTCATTCCCACCTGAAACCACGAGTAATCCTCAAATACATTGTCAGTTTTTATTTCGGGAATTAATTTTTGATTTACCTTGGACTTTCTAAAACCATGTCAATTATACACTTCTTGCACGCCGCTATCCCTTGTCCCTAATCTTCACAGTGAACACTTTAATTAGCTAGCTATTTCAATTTACAGTCACAGATATTTGTATTATAACCAAAAACCGCATAACATAACCTATAATCGCCTATAAACATGATTGTAGACAAAGGAACTACGCTTGCGCAACTTTAATTATGAGTTAATTCGTACCTTGGGTACTGATTAAAGATATTCACGAATTAAGGATTTAATTATTAATTAAGCAGTCGGTGCAAAGGAATTTACACTTTAATTATGATTAAATGTTAATTATAACTTAATCATGAACGGTGCAAACGGCCGTATGTGTTCATTTTAAAGTTAAAGTAAAATGTGGTTCCTACAAAGCTGCTTCCAATTTAAATTGGCCATAGTAACACATGCATAAGTATTGAAAAAAAAGAGATTTTTACGTATACTAAATGAAATATTTCTAATCAGAATAAAGTTAAAAAAATAATAATTTCTGTTTGTTCCACAAAGATTCTTTCAAAATACAAACATCCTTACGATGCCTCACACTAGAACCCCCACGTTATTTGTTTACTCGCACGTGTCGGAAATAAAAACTATTCGTCGCATTTCTCTGTTTACTCACGACAAATATATTCGCAGAGAGATTTGGCGAAAAATAATTTGCGAAAAAAACAAAAAATTACGTCACAGTGGTGTGTGGCTTTTACTAATATGCGGCCTTCGACTGCTTTACGGACGGCTCCCGAAATAAAACGCCAAAAACACCACGAGATGAGAGAAAATTGCTTACGTCGAAGACCACACCCACCCAGACTATCGAAAGATCAGCGACCAGCAAACCAGAATTTCGCAAAAACTACCACCACAACATCCCCCCCCCCCCCTCCCAACGTTCCTGACCCTACTACACCGAGATTTCGCGGTTTCATAAATTGGCCGCCCTGATCGTAAGTGACAAGTGGCAAGGTCGCAAATATTTCTTGTTTACTGTTTCGCGAACGTAAATACAAACGTATAGTGAAAGTGAACTAGATGCGAAACTATATAGTGCTAGGGGTATTATTTACTCTCACGCGTGTCGTGTTTGGGTACTGGCGTATTTTCGCGATTTTCTGAACACGCCCTCTAGATTTTATTTTTAAAATTCGTTACGTCAAAGATAGAGAAACGACAACGACGCGAAAGAAGATAAGAATAAAGACCCGCGTTGTGTATTTCTGAAAATAAGCGGGCAAATAGCGTAACATAAGTATATTTAAGACTGAGCGTCAATTGTCAGTCTTCAGTATTAAAGTAAACGCGGTTGCGAACAGCACATATATATATTTCAAAAAAGAATACTGTGCGATTTTGTCGAGGAACTTGTTTGTCTCAAAAAAGGAAAACTAATTTCTACCAGTATTAACTGTATACGGAAGAAGGAACAGAAGTGCTTCTATTTAAATAATTTATTTATTTAAATTAAATTATTTTTCGTATTTAATTTGACTATTCAGCATCTGGGAAGTTTTCATAAAGGGAGGCATTATTATGGTCATACAAACGAAGCAGGTAAGATTTCTTAGAAGACATGTGTTAACTATTTCTATAGATGCTACGATGTTGACAGTTTAGTCCGGAATCTTCTTATTCATTCTACTTAACCTTAAAATTATTTCAATGCTTTTTTTCATTCCATTTGTTTACGTTTAGGTATATACCTGGCTGTGATTTGATGTTTATATTTACAATTTTTTTAAAAACAACGCACATGGCCCGAACTTATACTGCTGATTTCTCTCTATATCGAATTCTCCTGTAGTATTCCAAAATTCGTTCAAATTAGAGAGAGTTTGAATTAAAGACAAAGTTATATGATACAGTAATGATAAAAAAATTAATTACTGAAGTTTAAAAAGGTCTCATATTTAATTTGTTTCAAAACTGTACTGTAATAGAATTGTTGTTTAAAATATGCTTCTACATTCTGCAAGTTTGTGAAAACTGATGTTCGATTTGGAGCTGGCTTGAAATGTTGCTGTTAAACTGTTTTTATCTTCTATACTTACAAGCTAAAAATGACAGGTAAATTTTTATATTTTTCATTTCATATTTAAAATCATTATTGTCGAATAAAAAACTGGATTAAATCAAGGTTGAAATCCTATTTTTTCTGTCGTAAACCCCTGATAATATTCATCAATCTTACAATATTCCCTGGTAATTTAATTTTTATAATATTTTATAATTTAGTTGTATACATTTATTTATTTTCTATACATATTAACGAATGAGAATGTTAGGTTTTTAAACTCAATATATTTGTCAATTTATACCTGCAATTGTACGTTCCAAATAGAAACATTGTGGAGACATTTTTCTAGATTTACATATGCACATATTAACCGATGGCCACTTTTATCACTAAAATAATTGTTTCTGTTGTTCAATAACAACTTCACAACCTGCGTTTACCCCATATTAAAAAGATTTTCAATCTAACAATTTCTTCTATAAACTTTATAAACACCTTATTATTATCGCGCTAATCATAGGGTGTTTATAAGAGCAATTTCATGCGAAAATTACATAATATCACAAGTATTAAGTAAGAGACAGAATTTTCCGCAAAATCCAACAGCGTTTACGCAATATACAACTTGATTACATGCCGTATTTTACCAGCCAAGAAATGAAAGGTAAAAGGAACCCCGAGTAATTAATTTGCTTTTAATATAACACAACAATAACACACTTTCAAATATCGCTTTTCGATTCTCGCAAAAATTTCGCCCGAAAATCCTGGAAGAAAGTCCTTACTATTATACCTGTGCTTGTTAGGAGATGAAAAATAGTTTACAGCATCACGTTTCTAAAAAAAAAAAAAAAAAATAAAATCCTGGCGAAAAAAATTCGCGTGCCTTCAAGGTCTTGCTAAAAATAACATTGCGAAATTTCTATTTTTTTTTTTCCCTAAATATTCGGATTGACCGCGTATGCAAGCTCCCTAGTGACAGTGAAAATATCTTTTTCACGGTCGATTTTTCATTTGGCGTAAAAACAGGTTTGTTTTGGCAAATAAGAGAAAAAATTACCAACCAGTATTTATTCATATGTACATACGTAGTAATCATATGATCCTAATGATAAAAACGCGTTTTACTCATGGCGAACATATTTCTAAAAATGTTTGTATATTAAACCGTGCTGGTTTTATAACTTTAAAGTCCATTGTAGCCAATAGAGTGCATCCTGGAGTGTCAACATTTATATTATCTGATTCCCTTCATGAACCTTCACCGCTGAGGATCAAGACTGCATGAGACATCTCTATCACAAAATTGGTTAAAAAAAAAACATTATTCATATACCAAAAATATCTCTACCCTTATTATCGATTTAATAATACCCGCAATTACTTTAATAAGTTATCTCGAATGACGTACTTTTCCATTCATTCCAATATTTTTAACATTGTAATAGTAACATGGTAATGTACCCGCACTTTACGTGAAAAATGTTAATTATTTCATTTAATGCTATGCTTCAATGTAATAGATCCCTACTTTAACAGTCACTTTTGATAGCTAGTTTCTTTGACTTCTTTTTTCTCATTGTCTATTTTGTATAAAACACGCATTCCTTATAATTGTGGCCTAGTTTCTGTTTTTAAGTGTTAATGTTGATATTTACATTAAATTTATTTACGTCAAACTTTATGACGTCGCAATGTATAACAAAATACCATCTATTATAATTGCATCACACTATCAATTGGTGCTGTCAATAATTAAAAGTGTATATACCTAACTCTTACTCACTTATAGTTTGCCATGGAATAATTATTATAATTTAATATAAACAAACATAGAATTTTCTCTTTACGTAATTGCATTTTATCATATACATTCGGGGAACTATTGAAATCACATGATTAAGTTATTGATAAATAAAACAGCTTCATCAAATGTTTTTGTCTACGAATATAAAATTAGACGCAGAAATATATAGTTTTGCTTTGTTTACCACGATTTGGTAATATTTAGTAAATATACAAACCTATTTTCAATAACAAACAGTTCAAATTGCACAAGATGAACCGGAAAGTTTGGCATATACATCTAATTAATTAAACATTCTAATGATTATTTAATAAATTTTAAATTACCCGCTATTTTCTCGAAAGCAATTTCGCCAGTGGCATATCAACAAAGCGTTTTTCACCGATTGATTTTGAGAGGTTATGTTAAAGTTGTCGGTCTCTACACATAATAACTAATTACTATTAAAATTGTGAGTGGTATCTATCTAAATTGTTAATGGATACGGAGATTAATTAACTGTACTAATAAGTACTTACATCAGTATTCTTTTGGTCAATTGATAAATTTTGATAATAATGCAGAGATTTTCTTTATTATTATCTGTCGCAGCATAGACTATTAATACCATACGCCAGTAGAAATTAGAATTAAACATTTTTCTATGGTCAGTGCTTGATAACCACCATAATATAACTTCTCACTCGCATTAAGTAACTAATTTCATCAACTGAACAAAAGTACTATGACGCATGCGAAAGTGTTGGCAGAAATCGTACCAACTGAAGATAATTTGCAACTCCAGTCATCATTATAGAGTATCCTAAAACGTTTGTCTCCGTTCCAATAACAACATTATACAAATGTAGTTAAATTTGTGGTTATTAATATGATCTGGAAGAATAGATCTAAAGAATAGTATTTCCAAATTCTGCAAGATTTAATAAAACTGCACACAATCGTATCTGTCATTTTGTCCATTCTACACAACAGCAATGTCAAGTGATGTCAGATCCTAAATTGCTCTAATAAAGCACTTCAAATCCAGTTATGTCATCAAAAAACGCCTAAATTTTGCTTTGTTGACGTAGGTAAGTTTCAAACCATTCCATACATAGACAATATCATTTCAAACAGGATTCTAGTTAGGTTATGACTAGTGTCGTTTGGATAGTTATTAAGTGCATTTTTATTGTTTGTGAAATGACATTTTTTGATAATGGAAGTCATTTTATTTCAACAATTTTAGAATGTGCAGTAATAAAATCAAGTTCTTATCTTAACCCATTAATGGCATTTAAGTATCAGAAACGAACCATTAACAGAATATGTTGTTTGATTACTTCTTTTTTAAATAATTTTTGTGAAGCGTTGTAGCTACACCTAAAGTTTTAAATTAGTTTCAAATTCATATATTCTGCCAAAGTATCATTAACGAACCATTATTTTTCGCGTAAAAATGAAAATTATTATTATTATCATCATTCTGCATTCTTCATTCTTAATTTCGTCGTAAATAAAGCATACATATAATTTTTTAACAAAATTTTAATTATTTTTGTGCTTGAACATTTGATAGGTTAAAATTTCTTTCTAAATAGATATGTGTTCTAGTTTTATTTTCTAACTAAATATTATATCACATTAATTTGAGTTTACTTTGTTTCTCTTTAAATAAATGTGACATGTTTATAACATGTTAAATGCCATAATTTGTTCTGTTTTAAAATTTTATTTATTTTATTTAATAGCTTGAATGAAAACGAGGTCGCAAAGTTATTAATTCTTTTTCTAGTAAGTCATACGGAGCTCACCGATTAATCTAAGCATGATTAAATTTTGTGCTGTTCTTATATTCTGAAATACCTGCTTCATATATATTTAACTCGTGCATTAGTGAAAATGTTTTTCCTGATGTCTGGAAGTATGCATATCTTTTACCTCTTTCTAAGAAGCCGACCCTACCATCTTTTTCTGATCTTAGACTATCAACAATTCAAAATGATTGTATTATTAATTATTATTATCATCGATGATCTTACTATGAGTAAATTATGATAATAGATCAGTTTCATAATACACGTGTATCTTTTTCAATATCACTGACCCTTCATTATGAAAATTTTCCCAAATCATCATTGTTCGATATTTTCAATATGCATATCGAATTCCAGACAAAAGCTTGAGAATATCTGATATAATTTATTATAGGATTGTAACCAAGAGCTAATGGTTTTGACTAATGAGACGTAATGATAACCCACATCTGCAAGTTCATCAATAAAGAATGTGTTGCTAAATTTAATTTTATTATAATATGAAGATTACTTCGCATTCTTTTCTTACCGACTAAAATGGCATCAAATATGAAATGATTTCCGAATCTAGGGAATCGTAATACCTAATAGTGTTTAGGTATTAATATTTTGAGCATGGGAAACATGCATGATATTGATATTACGATATAAATATTATGAAACGTCTTCACATTGACGGTGGAAAGATCATGATTTAGCAATCGTACGTTACGATAAAATCGGCTGATGTAAAGTGTAACGTTTTGCAAGAATTATCCTTATTTACTGACTTAACTTCAAAAAGTGATAATCAAAATTGTACAGGATGTTTTTGGATGAATTGAAAATCATACTTAAAACGGCATTTCCTTTTCTCGAGCGATTTACAATCGGTATAAACGTATAAACGCCTTTAAAACAAGTAAGGTCGGACAATAAACGGAGACAATACCCTTTTACATCGTTCATAAATAAATGGATTTAATTGTTTGTTTACAATACAATGGAAATCGATGCATCTACATAATATGATGCGTTTCCTGGGATAAGTTAGGTGTGTTTTTTTTTTTAATTTTCGGTAAGCAAAAAAACGCATATATAGAGATCGCTAATTATCGCTCTAATAAAAATTTAACCAAATTAAATAATGGGTAATTTGAAAATAAACTATCAGTTGTTTTATAACCTTGTTGATTTCTTTAAAAGTAACTCTACTAGGTAAATACTACTGAAAAATGTTTTAGTAAAATACTTTTTATCTTTATTTTTTTTTTTACGTCAAAAATTGTCTACATTTTATTATAAATCAAGCATTCAAACATATTTCTAAATAAAATAAATTTCAGATAAGGTACTTCAATTTTTAATAATTCCTTTTTGCAATATTTACAACTATGTATATTAGAACGATGTGCAAATGACATCAAATTATTCAAAATATAATATTTTGTTTCTTTGCATCGATAATTAGGGTACTATAATAAATTCTTTCGTAATTTTTTTACGATATTATGCAGTACATATATCTTAATTTCTTCTGCAAGGGTGTCTTTGATGCAATCTTTCCAGTCGTCAACAGTTACAAGTTTGAGATAGTCAATTAATAATTCTTTTTTACGTCAAACAATGTTTCGTTATTTGTACCTGCTGCTGCGTATTAATTGAAGTAAATAAAAAATGCAAAATGAATTACAAAATGGCAACAAAGATTAAAAAATACGTCTACTCACGTTAATAGTCGAACAAGGAAGTCTTTAACAAAATCCTACAATTGTTTTGTTACAAAAATCCCACTCTCAAAAATTCGTACAAGGCAGGCGTATAACATTACAACGACAATATTAAATAGAATACGCATTAAATCAACACAAGCGAACAATAGATATTTGAATGATTGGATTAAATAAAAAATCTTAACACAACATAATTAAAAATCATATAATAAACTCTTAAACTAAAATTATTCAAAACAAAACAAAATTGTGAAAATTCTCGGTAAATCTCGGAGAAATAAATCACCACAATATGCAACTTAAAATACACTCAGCGATAAAAGGGTTGTATAAACCACAGCACTACGTTTTCCTTTACTTGAGTTCGTATTAGTTCTATCAAATTTAAATTGGAATGATATCGTAGCAATTTTCAAATTTCAAGATGAATTACTATTACCATATCATCGATTATTATTAGGAAGGATATCAAATTATTATTTAAATACTCTAGTTTTTAGCAAATTCAAAAACTCCAATTTTTAGCTGTTCATCTCGATAAATTGCTTTCAAACAAGCAAATTGAGAAACTGACATGCAAAAGGCAATAAATCCAGTGTTGCATATCGATTCTTATCGATTTAGGAATGCTCTATCGATTGCTAAACTAATTTCTATAATGACAACTACTTAAATCCATTGTAAATGTATGCAAAGTCAATTATTACGACCAAAAACCGATATTGGGCAAAACCAGCTATATCCTTGCAATCATCTATTATTGAATGTCCTAATTTGCTTGGGGATTACAAATCATATATATTTTGTGTGTTCAATCGAAGTGAATTTATAAGTTTTTCCATGTCAGCTCCTCAATTAATTAAAAGATTCTTTTCCCAACGTAGTCGTTGGACAATTTTCCGTCTTAGAATGATTTGGTCTATTATTCACTATAGTAACTCGATCTGGTTCCAGAAAGGATAAAACATTCCTCATCCACTTTATAAATCACTCATTTTTTTCATACAGTTTTATATATTAGATATTTAAACTGCGTGTGCCAAAAAAATTGCAAAACACTTTGAGGGAGCTGAGTCACAAAACGCAAATTTCGACAAGTTTCAGGTAGTAAATCATAACAAATGAAAAAAAAAATACGAATCAGCAAAAATTTATCAATAATAAAAGGTCACATCCGCACGATTGTTTGTACATTGTCTAACTCTGGAGACATACTCTGAATGAGGAGATCAATGGCATCTTGTGGGATCTCACCCCAGGGTTGCTGTAGTGTGACGACAATGTTCCTGCAAAGTATTTGTTGCTCGATCGGTTGTAAATCCGAAAAGCGAGCAGGCTAGGAAAGCATTTCTACTTTCTCTTCGTGTATATGAAGTTCAATAGATGATTTTTATCAGCGACTTTTCACATGCAGCCAATTATTTTGTTAAGATTTCAGCTTTGTGACTGCCCTCATTCGAAGTGTTGCAATTTTCTTAGGCAGGTAGTTTAATAATCTTGGAATAATAATTAAAGCGTATGGTTGCATTATCAAAAGGGAAAAAATATTTCTTCTCTGAATATTGTATTAATTGCGTTGCAAAAAGGATTATCTTTAAAATAAAACACAAGAAACACCTAAACGAATTAGAAACAGCGATTTTGCCATAAGCAATTAGTCAATACCAAATATCCAAAATATAAGCTTATCTTTTATCCTTCTCCAACTCTATCTTCTTATCGTGAATCAACTGTAGTTCGTCTTATAAATCGTGTTTCAAACCGATCTCTTACGATATTGTGGTCGGAACTCAATAACACTACGGCTCTACTTTTACATTTAACCTTAATGCAGTGAAAAATCATTGCACCATGCCTACGTAAATTCATATTTCATTACGCGCGTCTGAATTATTTTCCTGGTCGACAGCCAAGTGTCACTTGTTTTCTTCTCCTCTCGGGTTTAATAATACGCGTAAATACGTGTGTACATAGCAGCTCCACGCAATAAAATCTCCTTATCCTATCTTGCAAACATATATTTATAATATGAGCGGATAAACACGCGTTATTTATAAGTTCTTGTATAGTAGGGAGATACATTCAACTCGCCTTGTCAGACGGTAGTAACATGTTGCAAAACTCGCAGGACCAGTTTTCGCAAAGCCGTTAACCTACACTTCAGTAAGGTGTAGTACAAATCGTTCCAATGCCTATTAGATCAAAAGTAGGTGTGCTCATGACGTATTTTTCAGCTCAATCGCCGGGGATCATTGCCACCGTTGTAAACAACAAACTTTTCAGTTTAAATATTAGAAAACAATGTCGTAATATGGATGCGTTGATACACCTTTAAACATCTTATTCAATTCTTCGTTACAGTGCGCGTGCAGATGGTCCTGCGGCATCAGCACAAGCTGAAACAGGCGGCCAGGAGTTGCTCGCTGAAGGTGAAGGAAGCTCTGGGTCGTCGAAGAAGCCCCCAAACCATACGAAGATGGACAAATCGTTCCGGAACCCCTAAACAAAACTTTTAAAGTACGTTCGATTTTCCGTTTCAGTGTCGACTTTGTTTAATCTGCGCGAATTTTCAGTATTCCGATCTGGAAGTGTCGCTGGCCGAACCTCACCAATTACGCATGAAACCGGACGTCAGCGAACTGAAGTTCGGGCATGTTTTCACCGATCACATGATGAAGGTGTTCTATCACCGGACGCTGGGCGGCTGGCAGAAACCGGAAATTATACCGTTCGAGAATATTTCGCTACATCCGGCCGCCAAAGTGTTACATTACGCCGTCGAAGTAAGTGCAGAAAATATGCGTCATTATTTTGTGTGCGACCCTCGTATAAACGACAACATAATGTACGAGGGTCTGATTATAAGTCGTGAATTAACTGATGGAGTTTTTGAACGAATTATTATTCGATTTCATTATTACAATACCAAAGAAAAAACGACTACATGGAGAAGTTATTTTGTTATCACCAACTAATTATGAAGTAACGACAATCGGTATTTGCTTTGAATCGTAATCGTACGTAACGTTTGAAAACTGGAATTTTAACAGTTCATTTTGTTAATCGTGATTACATGAGTAGATATTTATTAACAATTATCAAATTATTGTATGTGTTATAAATACATTATTTGAAAATTAAAACCATGGAAATGATATTGACCTAAAATAAAAGATACCTACATGTACTGCATTACACAATATGGCGGCCAATTGCGGTACTTTATATGTATATCTAGTGACTTTAGTAATTTAGGCATTATATCGACACCTATTGATTATTTTTAGAGCTATTTCACTTTTATATGGGCTTGATTATAGTCTTCTTATATTGTGGGCTTGCTGCAAAAAGTGACCAAATCATATTTACAGAAATTGCTGATAATGAGGTAAAAAGTTGTCGTAAGATTTTCATATTCATTATTCACGATATTTTATGTTAGTATGTATGTCCCAATTTTAGTAAATGTTGGTATTTAACTTGTAATACTAAATAACTGTAGTTTCTTTACATAATCTCGATTTTCCAAATTTCGACTTTCGACACTTTTTTCAATTTCATAGTTTAAGTGAAATTTTGTATGATTATTTAATAATTATTGCGTTCATTTATTTACGTCTTGCAAGTATTAAGTATTAAATAGTCTAGAAAGACATCGATGTAAGTTTCATGAGACTTCTGATAGTCTATAAATTTGATTCAAATGTCATTTTACATATTAAATACATATTGCTTAAATTAGAATTCCGAATTTGAAAGACTACTGGTTAAAACTTATCGTCTTTTGATGACGTTATAAGAAGCGCTAAACTTGTCATTCCAATCAGACAAATTCGATGCCACAATTAAAAAATTGGAATTAATTGACAGTGCAGACTAAACGGAGGAGACAGACAAAATCACAATTTTTTATTGATTACTAACTTTTTATTAGCCGGAATAGTTGTACATCTTCAAACTTTTTTTTCTTTAAAGAAATACTAATCTCATAAATAAGGAACTTGTAAATCTGTAGTTACTTCAAATTCTTTTTTTTTTTAATAAAAAAAAAATTAAATAAAAAATGGTTCCCGAGAATTATCGAGCAAATTTTATTTATAATTAAAAGCGATCCGTTTGACATAACAAAACATAACCTCAACTGTCAAAAATTGGCAGCAATAACGAAATTAGTGAATATATTATTACTGGCAATGTAAATTTTTAGGTTTCATCGTTATGGTTATTTAGTCGACGGTATTTTTTGCTAAACTTATTACTTTTTTATTTGTATTATTATTAAATTAAGTTCTAGCTATATATTCACTAGAGGTACTAATGAAGTTTTAATAAAGTTTGTAAATGTTGATAAAATTAAACTTTTTGGTAGTAGATTATGATTTTAATAGATAGAGTTCTTAAAATTTATGTCGATTACGGTAAATTAATTGAAAACCTGAAAATGGACACTTTTTAATATAAAAAATGCATCAAATAACAACACCAACGAATCTTCTCACCATATTGCAGCTATTCGAAGGACTGAAAGCGTACAGAGGCATAGACGGCCGTGTCAGGATATTCAGACCGGATATGAATATGTACCGCATGAATCTATCCGCCAGGTCTTCAGGCCTGCCAACCTTCGACAGCGAAGAGATGTTAAAATGCCTAAAACGCCTAGTTTCCGTCGATCAAGAATGGGTGCCGCATGCAGAAGGCGCCAGCTTGTATCTACGCCCCACTTTCATCGGGATAGACGTAAGTTGATGGCGTTTAATCCCAAATTCGTAAATAATCATTTTTTTTTTTTGCACATTAGGGAACTTTGGGCGTCGCCCAATCTGATTCGGCACTCTTGTACACCATCCTATGTCCCGTGGGTGATTATTTTGCTTCGGGTAGTGACGCCGTCTCACTTCTAGCGGATCCGTCGTACGCTAGGGCCTGGCCCGGCGGTTGCGGTGATAGAAAAGTGGGTTCGAATTATGGGCCGACGATTCGGGTGCAAAATAAGGCCTCCAGCAGAGGTCTGCAACAGGTGCTTTGGCTGTACGGCGAGGATCACCAAATCACCGAAGTTGGAACGATGAATATATTCATGTTTTATATCAACGAGTATGGAGGTAAGTTGAGTCAATTACAACATTAAATTTTTGTAATTAACTAAATACCGTGGAATTAATCTAAAAAAATCAGATGGCAGAAATGGTTTTAGAAGGGTATTTTATCATAAATTATTATTAAAACATAAATATACTAAAAACAAGAAAAACAAAATGCAAAAAAATTAAAGGTAATAAGAAAACTGATTTGTTTCGAAAATATTTACAAAAATAAGTATGGAAAAGCAGAAATTTAGAATTGGGTTGTTGGCCGTCATCTACTGAAGGTTTAAGAAACAACACATTAGCGATACTGCCCTCTAGAGGTTCAAAAATGTATTCGCAATTCATTTACAGTGCGAAAATTCAAGGATTCAAGCGCTGTAAATGACCTAACGCACGACATTTGTATTGGATGTTTTGGCCGAGAAAAATAGAAAATTTTATTTAATTAGCTGTGGATTGGTAGCACTGATGTATCAGCTGACAGGTAATACTGTCTTTACAGTTGATAAGGCCAAAACAAGTAAAGATTTATATCATTTACATCACCTAAAAAATGACATCGATGGCTAGTTAAGGGACAGCAACTAGAAAGACAGTCGTTTCGAAACACTACTTCTGTCAGTTTTGGTTCATTAGTAGATGCAATATCCAACAGAATACATTTTATAGCGTAATTAATAATTAAAAGCAATAATTACAAAAGTAATCAAACTACGTAATTAAAAATACCAACTGAAAAATAGTATTAATTATTAAATTGAAGTGAAAATGTACTGGAGCATAGCCTAAAAACCTTTCAAATAAAATACTAAGTAAGCATTTGGATCCTCTTCTTTGGTGTGTATTGAATAAACTACATAACTTGGGTTGCATTTCTTTTTTTTTATTTCTTTGGTTTACATAACAAAAATTATTTTTATAAATACCAAGTTAAAAAGCAGCTTGAAATTTACTTTGGTTTCACCTTTGAAATTTTTATTAATTCGTGCTACAAACATCAAAAGCTATTCTAAAGCCTCACAATTTATTTCCTTCCTGTATTTTTGGTTTTGACAACTGTAGACGTTTTCGATTGTACACAGCTGGTTAACCAATGAATTCGAACCATGACGTGATAGGTAAGAACCGGGTATTAACAACAAGTTATCCGATCGAATGTAGGTAAACGGTTATACAGGTTTGGTTATAACTGTTGTAGGTTATAACATTCGGCTTTATATTTTCGAAATACTAACGTGACACTAACCTTTTTTTTTACGAAATGTATACGAGAATTACTGAAAAGGAAATATTTGCGTCTTGCATTAGGCTGTTGGACGATATCACACATTCTCCAAACAACAGTTTGATTGTTTTGCCTGTCATTTTAAAAAATTGTGCATATAAAATTATTCCTTTATACGAAAGAGTAAGACATGAGAGAATACCAGATTATTTCGAAACTTGGGTTAATAGATATCTGGCGTATGATTTTTATATGCATTTTAGAATGCTAGTCGATACATTTCAGTGCTTAGTCCGTCTAGTACACTCAAATTTTACAAGAAAAAATATAGGCGGATGCATGGCAGTGCCATTAGAAAAATGTCTCTTGATGAGGCTTTGGTATTTAGCGAAAGGAGAGACAATTGCGTCTATTGCGATCGCTTCAATGTTGCAAATTCAACAGCATGTGTATTAATAAATGAACTATTAGAATGTATTGTAAAACTATCAAGTAAGATAATTATTTGGCCTACGTCAGAGGAAGCTACGTATTTCAGTAGCCAGAAATCGCTGGGTTTTCTGGTAAATTTCAATTTTTTTACTGATTTAGAATACGCACATATTCAGTAACGCAGTTGACGATATTAATTAAAATAATTAATATTAATGGAATGTCACTCATAAAAGATTATTCAATTAATAGTGTAGTTGTAAAAGTTTCCTATATTGCATAAGCCGTATTTTTTTTAATTTGCCGCTATTAATGGCCTCCTCAAAAAATTCATACATAAAGTTATCATCTGCAAATGAAACCAATGTACAATCGAAAACGTCTTGTGATTAGAAAAGATACCTACCTGCCAAAATTAACATAGGCATCTAGTGTTTCAAATACGTACCTGTATTTGTAGTTAGCTACCGTATGTTTCTTCCCGCCTACAAATTCAACACTATTGACTATTATTCACTAGATGGCTCTGAAAAACATGAGCGAGAAGTGTGAAAAAGAGAAAATTAAAAAAAAAAAACAGAAAATCCAAAATTTTTCTAAATTTGCAAGAAAATCACCTTTTTCCATATTTAATCAAGAAACATCTAGACTTTAAGAAAAATACCTGTGTGGAAAATTCAATACTCTTTCTTAAAACACTTTTATTCATTTTCATATAGATTTAGACTGTCCTCTCTTCTGCCACATATCGATAGATACTCTGTGTTTACATTATCGTTAACCCTCCCTTGGCATAACCATAATATAGACGCATTTTAAATACAAATGACGTAACGTACCTAATATTGTACCAAATATTATACCAGTATACATATGGCCAAAGAAATGTTCCACTGGCGCACTATAGATAACACCACCAGCATTTTCTATTGTTGTGCATTTGTAGTGGTAATTTATTTCCTTAAGAGAATACTTCTGGTGCCATCTATAGTATGCCAGTGGAACATTTCTTTGACCATATGTATACTGGTATAATATTTGATTGTAGATATATGACCTATTATACAGAGTGATTGATATATCATTCTCTGAAAATTTATTTTTATTTTTAAGCTTTATATCTTCCTTAGGTTACAATTAAAACATTTTCTTTCGTCATTTCCAGAGAAAGAATTAGTAACCCCACCTCTGAACGGTTTAATTTTACCCTGGCGTTACCCGAGCTTCGATCATCCAAATGGCACAAGAATGGGGCGATTTCCGTGTCGTCCAGAGGACAATCACCATGGACGAGGTGCTCAACCTGCTGAAGAAAAACAGAGTAAGAGGCGAACACCCTTTGTCAATTTAAAACGTACAAAATTTTAACGAGACAACTCTTTTCCAGCTGCTGGAAATGTTTGGATCGGGCACCGCTTGCATCGTGAGTCCCATCGCTTCCATTTCTTACCTGGGCAACCTGTTGCGGATCCCAACCAACGAACATCCTTCTCCCCTATACAAGAGGATAAGAGAGCAACTGTACGCGATACAGTACGGTCACATCAAACACCCCTGGGCGATTGTTATCGATTAAGACGGAACGAAAAGGCTATTTCTATTCGTAGGGGAGATTGTCCCGTCCTTGGATTCGACTGTGTTATGTAATAGAATAATAGGTGACGATTCCTCGTTAAAGTAATTTAAAAAGAGTGATCACGAGATTGTCGACGGTGCCTTTGGATGTGCTTAATTTTATCGTCTAAGTTTTCTTACTTTCGTAAGAGTTCCTTGAATATTTAACAACGTGTATATATATATTATATAATATTTTAATTATTCTATTTATTGAACGAAATCTGTTCGGCTATAATGGTGACTATTGTTATTATGAAGAGAAAAGTATTCTAACTTTGTGTTTTACAAGGTTTCTTTTTTATCTTTTTCTTATCGTGTATTTAATCGAATAAAATTGTAAAAATAAGCGAATGTGAAAACCCTTTCTATAATAAATTTGATAATATTCGATATTGTGTTTCATTTCCCTCAAAACGTTCCTGTTATAGGAGAATCTCCCTGTGCTTAAAAAATTATTATTATTATTTGGAGCAGAATGAAAGGCACAAATAAAAAACGGTAAAAATGATAGAAATATTAGCTTGAAAATATTAACATGAGTTTTCTTCCACGACGAATATTACCTTTGAACATTATTGAAAAAAAATAATAGCAAAAAGATATACGCATAAATTATTTCTTATTAAGGAAAATAAGTATGATTTTATAAATTTGAAAGTTGTATATTTTAGAAACTTACCAGAATAACTTAATCCTTTTAAATACATTTTACTTGTCTGTAATTTTTTCCCCATTTAAATCATGTGCAAATCCGACATAACAATATCGTTTCTGCTAAAAGTAACCAGCCTTTTTTATATGCGGGTGTAAAATGATTCAATATTTTTCTTTATAAGATTCCTTAAACCAATAAAAAGTCAATCTACTTGGATTTTCATGTGAATAACATATACAAAATAGATTTTTTAATTCATATTTATCAGCTAATAACTATAAATCTAAACCATAGTTTCGATTTTTTTCACACAATCTTAAGCACTATACCTTCCTTGACATGCATTCCAAATTTCATGAATCTAGATCAATAAATAAAAAAGTTATAGACCATTTACTCTATCGATGCACAATGGAATGCGGATCAACTTGGGGTGAAAATCGTTTTGTTGAACAGCAGTACGCGCTTCTATCTCGTCGCCAATAAGACAGACGAAGAGAGGACGATAAAGTGGGGAACGCGCTTTCTCTATCGTGCGTCCTCTATGTAATTTTTCTGTTGCGTTTGTTGTATGTTTTATGTACAGACGTGAATTCTAAAACAGATTTGAGACAGAGAAACTACTTCTCATCGCATCTTACAGCTGGATGGATTTTAAAAATTCTTTCGGCTTTATAAAGGAATGGTTTTTTTCATGTTGAATTTAATCTTTGTGAAGAGGTTAGGGAATATTTTTTTTTTCTAAATACTGATAGTTTTGTTTTAATGATAAAATCTAAAATTCGGTTTTGAGAGCGATAATAATTTGTTCTTGGAAGTAGTTTTGAAGGACTTTGAGTTTTGTGAGACACAAAACAAATGTCATTTTTACAAGTTTGAGGATTTGTTTGTTGGTTTCTATAACAACAATACGTAAATCTTGAACGATGTTGAAGATGTCGGTGGATATAGTTATTAGTATTATGCGTCAAATTAATACACTTTGAAGCATTACTGGATATTTTTATAGCAATATACTGTTCACCATTTTGAAGGACATTGAGAGTTGACGGACAAAAAATAAATGTGGTGGTAGGTTGTGGTTTCGTAATGTACCGTTTTCTATAGACACGTGAACTAACTCCAATAACATCACTATTTTTTTTTTTTTTGTATTTTACGTATACATACTCTTGTCCATTTTATGTCATCGATTTTTGTCCGGTGAAATAGATTAATTCTTCTGGACCAAATGAAAATCTGTATGAACAGATATAAACCTTCTATAAAGCAAATATATGTTGTAACGTTAGTTGTTTCTACTTCTTTCTATAGCAATGTTTTCTTGTGATGTTCCATACAAGCGGCAATATTAACATTGCGTTCCTATTTAAAGACTTGAAAATTAATTTAACAATAATATGAATAAATCAAATAAATTTAACTATAGGAACATGTAATTGACACAACAGAAGATGACACTATTGCGGAACCAACTAAAAAATATTCGAAAACTTATTATTATTTTGCAATATACCTAATATATGAAAAATTTCGGTAAACAGCATTTCAATAGACACGTTTTCGTTGTAACAAGAATTTTCATAACTTAAATGTTACATTCATTAATTAGGTTTATTACTATTGCTGCCTATTTAAACAAATACAAATCTGTATGTACAGATATTTCTATTTATTTGTACACTCGAATCAAACCTCTACACTCTACACGATCAACATATATTAGACAAAATAGAAACTATAGACAACACACATGAGCAAATATATAATGCTATTTGATCGCTCAAATCATTTGCGCCAGGAAGCCAAGGCGTGCCTAAGTTTATTTTCTTCCAGTACAGATTACAACAAAGATAGAAAGGAAGAAACACTATTTATATAACTATGATAACTATTATTAAATTAAGTAAACACTAAAGAAAAAAAATTGTTAAGTACGTTGTACATATACGTGACTGATAATCAACGATATTACGAATTATTAATAAATAATTGACTAGTAAATTTTGAAATTTTTGGTCAATGCTATAATAAAACGAGTTTGCAACAGATAATATTGCCATTATCATCTCTACGTGCTCGAAAGCCGTGCAACTGATTTAAAAAGAATTTCCTTTTAATCTTTGACGCTTTTTGAATGTTTAAAATAAAGAGAGTTAAAGATTGCAATCAATGCGATAACGATTTTTAAATATTATATATAAAGAGGTCTGCCACCTTCGTGACTTCCATTTCGAAGTAATAATGGCAGATGCTAAAGCCAAAACTAACATCAGTCAGCCTTCTACTTTATTGCAAGACGTTCTAGAACATATAACAACAGTGGTGCACGTGTTAACATTGCTGTTAACTTTATTCGTCATCTACTTGTGTTTCCAAAGCAGCAGTTTCAATTTATTGACGTGGCATGTCTTTCTCTATACAATTGGCGTAAGTATTAGCACGAAAAACGTGATTCAAAGTGTCCGAAATACAACTACAATCATTTCCAGTGGATTTTATTGGTTGCCGAAGGAATTTTATACATCACCAAAGAGAATATCTTCGCAAAACGAGTATCGTCACGAGTGAGAAATCACACGCATTGGATCGTGATCATGTTAGGCGTCGCTTTGTCTATAGGAGGATTTGCCACCATTTACCAGACGAAGAACGGGGTGCATTTCACTTCCGTTCACGGTATAACAGGATTGGTATCTGGGATTTTGGGTTTGCTAGCGTGTGCCAATGGCGTCTTGACTTTGTTCAGTACATCACTGAGGAAGTGGATATCGCCGAATTTAAATAAAATCTTCCACGCCTTTGTCGGTTTTGCGGCGGTCGTAATCGGTGCCTACTGCATGATCACTGGATATTACCTGGGATGGTTCAAGAACAAGACGACAGAAACAGGTGTAAATACTTGCATCGTAGTTACTGTTATAATCACATTTTGGGCTTTATTAAGACCGTTAATCAACATGTTTGTCAGAGCTAGAACTGTGTGCAGTTAAAAGAAGTTATATAATCAAATAGAAATGGATCGAAGGATGTGGTTTAAATAAAATGTATTTGCTTATTTGTCAAATTTTGACGTTTAAATTCCTGTATGTCAACATTTATCATTTGTCAGGTTTAACTCTGTTATTAGGTGTTTGCAGTTAGGTATAATACGACCTAGTCAATGTATATAATCTCTATTATCATATAGCTATTTATTTATGTAAATATATATATATATATCAATTTCTCAAATATCGTATCTTTTACCTTTTACCAAACCCAAATATTTCTTCAATAATAAATGTAATGGAATCGGTGCGCAATGTGTTGAGATATTTTCTGTGCTATTAAGAACTGTATATAGGTAGTGACAAACATACTTAGTACTTATACTATAAGAGATAAAATAACAAAATAATAAGTTAAGAAATTGCTGAATGCAGTAACAATAGGTTCACAGAATTTAAAAGAAAAATTTTTCATTATAGTACCTACATCAAATTACGTTTTCATCTAATACAACTATAGAAGTTATACTTTCGAATCACCTCATTACGAATACATTACAAAATTGCAGAAATGTTGTCACTTTCACATCAAAAATTTCTTGAACAAATTAAAGAGCAACTGTAATAGACTCCACAGACTCCACTGCACTCAAACTACCTAATCGATATATCTTTCTTTATAAGGGGTACGTTTCATTTTTTTTAGTTTTAATTTAAATTTATTTTTATAAATCTATTATGTATTTATAATTCAAGGGTTTTCTAATTTAGTAATGTATAAATACTATAATAAAATAATCCCGTGATATCACAGTTTGGTTATCAAAATAGGTACATGACGAGATCCCATAATATAATTTAAAATTGCAGCAGACAATTTTATCTTATCTGAAGATCATTACAATTTTATAACAATAGGTATACAATGTAACAGCAGAGTTATCTAACAGTATTTAATACCACTTAAACCAAATTATTTTGTAAATTATATGGCATTTATTAAAGAAATAGGGAAGGAGTATCGCATTTATTTTATTGTGCATTACGATAATATTGACAGTTCTTTTTGAATTAAGATTATAAATTATCTTAAATGATAATACAAGGTACGAGTGTAACAACATACCTATGTCATTCCTATCATCGTGCTTTTTAAAGATGCATTTCTCCATTGTCGTTGTATAAAGCGTATTTTTTTGATAGTATGCATGTCACTGCTCAGATCGCATTATTATTTATTAATTTACGGAATATACATACACAACAAACATCTATACAACACCTTAAATTATAAACATAAACATAACCATGTCAGATGTCACACACATAAACGCGCCAAATCCGTCAAAATTCCGTCTTAAATAAGTCGTTATTAGAGGCGGCAAATTCGAAAATTCAAATTTGCTATTCAAGAGAGCCGTCTAATACATGATTGACAACCTCTTGACTTTGGTACTAAAAATTTAAGTACTACAGCGTGTTTCGGTTTTATTCAAGTATTTTCTTTTACCGGCAAAAGCCACTATATGAAGAAAATATCCTACCGAAATCGGTTACTTCAGATGGAAAATGTACAGACATTCATCGAATAATCATTATTATCGGCGTAAATATATTTAAGTAGATTTTATCACTATATATTGCGTCAAAAACAGACAATTTTAAGTCGATTCATGCTACAACCGATCTGATTTCCTTTATTTTCGCTTTCGTGAATTATCTTATGGGAATTCCCATGCTTTTTTGGGTTAAAGAAAGATTTGGTGCGTTGAGAAAAGTAATGAATGAGCAACTGATATTTATGTCACAATTACTATGACCATCATTGGCTGGATATCACTAAAACCTATGATTAATTACTAGAACCAACCATGAGAATGTATTAGCTTAAAACCTATTTATAATCTTAATGTTATTGTATCAATAAATTAAATTCGATATTTTTATCATTTTTTGTTTATTTTCCATTTAAAAGTATTATAATTCCGTAATCGCTTTATAATAATTCTCGATTTTAATAATCTGAAATAACTCAAGGTTTCTTAATATAAATCGTTATTATATAGCATCATTTCGTTATTTCACAAAGATGTAAATCTTGGGATTAATAGATATAAATAAGGTTTTCGGAGGTACAAATACTTATTCCTTTAAGTACAGTTTAAAATAAAACATGGAAATGAACACATCATCTACGTTAAACTTCGCCAATTTGGATTTTCATTATGGAAATAATTCGAGTAAAGGTCAAAACAGTCTACTGCAAGATATTTTGGAACATCTCACAACAGTAATTCACGTTTTAAGTGCCGGATTAACTATATATGTGCTTTATTTGTGTTTTATAACACCATTTAGTTTGGTGACATGGCATGTGTTATTGTATACAGTAGGGGTAAGTTTATTTTATAGTTTTTAAAAATTCGTTTACAAGTTCTTTTCATATTTCAGTGGAGTTTATTAATGACCGAAGGCATCCTAGCTGTTATCCGCGAAAACGTCTTCACTAAACGCTTAAAACAGCCGATCAAATTGCGTGTCCATTGGATAACTTTAATTTTGGCTATTTTATTGATAATCGGCGGGCTTGCCCTAATCATTTGGAACAGGGCGAGAGGGGACGGTAGACATTTTAGTACAGAACACGGTTTGAGCGGCATAATAGCTACAATATTCGCTTTCGTAACCGCCATTAATGGTTTCCCCGTCCTATACTCTGTAAAATTAAGAGATTACTTATCCCCAAATATCAATAAACTTATACACGGTTTCCTGGGGTTCGCAACGATTGTCTCAGGAGCCTATGGGACTATCACAGGATATTATACAGGCTGGTTCCAAAATAGAGCTTCTGAAACCATGTTTATTGTCTGTTTTGTTATCAGTGTCGTTATAACTGTGTGGTTGGTATTGAGACCGGTGATAAATGGAGTTACCAGGCTGAAAAACCTTTGCAATCGATGAATTATTTAATTTTAGTTAAAAATAAGTCAATATTGTGTATAATTCTAATTTGTGGAAATATAACTATAATTTATTTCATTTTATTCGCTGTTTATATTTTATAAATGAATAAACTAGTAAATGCACACGAATGAATGACTCTACCAAGCTTGAAATTCAAAAAACAGGCATAAGATTTCATTTTACATGTAGAAAGGAATTGCTAAAATTGTTTTCTATCTCTGATTCTTGATTTTTTAATTTCAAACTTGGTTCTGTAATTTACGTTATTTGTTACTAATGTATTTATTATGAGCATCCCCTTATTTCTTTTCCAATCTATTATAAATAAATATCTCGGTTAATTTTAGTTAACGTCAATATTAAATTATATTCTGGTAAATACTTTTGAGTCATATTGTATTATTTAACTGAAAATCGTTAATATAGGCAACCCAATAGATTTGCGCTTTCCTTGCAACCACTTGTAACCGCCACTAGCAGGGTCGGCAGTGTACGACAATCGCAGTAGCACGATCTCGCCCGAATCACGCCCGATACTGTCATCGTTTAGAAAACGAACTGACGAACACGCCGACAATCGTCCAGAAATTCCATTTAGCGCGAGAATCGAGAATACTTAGGTGTATCTACATACATTGAAATACATAAACGAAGATTTTCTCATTTCTGGACGTATAACGTGTACTTTCACCAACTGAATAAGCATAATATTATAATTTATAATATACCTATCGAGGGAGTGTGCCATTGAGGATGTATGCCAACGACACCAGCGCCCGGACTATATGGAGTGGCGACATACGTAACTAAAAACGTCTGTTCTGTTTATTATCCCGCTTCGTCAAGAACGCAGTTAGACGGAACATTTTAAGTGTAAGTGATAAATCGAATTAAAGTAATTTTAGCATTATTATATTATAGTATGATTTCTATGTTTGTAGATTATTGTCGAATCCGAAATAACGTTTCTACGCATACACACACGTCTGACAGATAAATACAAGGATTGAGGTGGAATAACGTAGAGAGCGATGAGTACGTCGACAAGTAACGCTAACATAACAAAAATTATTAATAATCACGTAAGTGTTAGATTGTTCACAGAATAATTACAATTTTAAAGAGATATTTTTTTTTAATGTGTTTAGAGCAAACGTAATCCTAATCTATCGAAATGGAATATTTTATTCGAAAGGGAGGGTAAACAGTGGATGTCTGTCAGGCCACAGGAAGGGAATGAGGTGTATACATGTTATGCTTGTCGAGAATTGTGAGTAAAGCTTTTGTTTGATATAGAGAATTTCATAATTTGCATCTTAAGTTTGATAAAAAAAATTAATTTTATACCCCCTTAGGGTGTTAGATGTTAGGAGTCAAGTTTGCACACAGAACCAGTGTTTGTTTGATCTCAATAAATTGTATAATAGAACTTCCCGTTAATAGATGGCACTATTTTACAAATTATACTAAATTTAGAAATGTATATGCAATA
>RXPK01003733.1:0-64609 GCA_004143645.1 Protaetia brevitarsis
GCCCAGATCAAGCTGTTGCCGGGAAGTTTCAAACGTGTAGAATAATTTATATTTTAAAGGAAGTAGAAAAATGAATTAAAAAAAAAATACACAAATTTATCGCTTTTTTATTCTGATTTTATTGCAAATATTTATGAACAGTTTATAGTAATAAAAAAACGATTCCAGTAAAATAAATGTTTGATTAAGTAATACATATATTTGCAAGATCTTTACATAATTATGTTCATATTCTTCCTTACTTGTGAATTAAATCTATTTATAATGTTTATAGTGTAAAATATTCTTCCAGGAATAAATTGTTGTGGTTCTTCCCATATAAATTAATAAAAATGAACAGCTTGGTGAAGGGACTTTCAAATTCTGACACGAATACACAATAACTTTAATATAAGGTTCAAGGTATGACTATATGTCTCTGTGCGATACAAAGATCTGTTCCGTTTTATTTGACTACTTCTGTTCTAAAATCCGACCTGCACTGATTTTGTTCAAAATAATGTCCGGAGGTGCAAAGTGGATACGTTCAAAACCGTAGACTATATATATCGAAATTGTCTATAAGTGGAATAAATGCAATAAAAATTTATACAGTGTAATGCAAGTTCAAACCAAAATCACATTATTTAAAAAGTGAACAATAAAATGAATTAGGTTAGTTTATGCGATAAATAGCAATCTAGCTTAAAATGTGTATCTAACAATCAATTGATTTAATGTGAACTATAGAATCTCTGCACGACGATAATAGTTCTTACTATATTCAGGTACTTTCTTAATTCTTGTCGTGCCATATTATATTTAGATTATTCGAAATCCCAAGAATAATCCACCGTCCATTAAACTTTAAAACTTAGGGGTAATTCAAAACTAATAAAATACGTAAAAACAAATAATGAAAACAAGTAATCATGTAGATTAAACGATGAGTAAATAATGTTGTGCAGATACGACGTAACATAACAAACTGCCATTTTGCGGAAGCTGTTGTTTGTGTGAAGTTAGGTTTAAGAATTTAGACCCCTATAACTTATCTCCTTTGTGTCATTGTCCTTACTCGGTGTACTCTGATGACACATGATTATGACGTGAGAGATGAAAGGTTGACAGGTGGGAGTTATATATATGGCGATTACATGAATAGAATAAACGATTCCCTCTTTGTTAAAACATCATGTATTACGTTTACACCTTTGGTTAATTCACTTTGGTCAAAGTGAATAACCGGAGCAAACCAAAAAACTGAAGTGACCGAACCAGCAACATTAAAAAAACGAACAACTGAGCAATTCACACGTTTTAGGTTAGTTTCCTAATTGGCTCATTTGAACTAATTAACTGACCAAGATTTTCGGGTGGTTACTAGAGGGGTAAAGGGAAGTGAATTTGGTTAGTTCAGTTTGATCACTTAATTAAAAGAAACACAACCAATCAGTTTTTATTAGAAACTGAACAAATCTAACTGATCAAACACGTAAACGAATACATCTATTATTATCAAAGTGGCGAAAGTTTGATTGCCACCATTCGTAAAGTGCGTCCTGAATATTTCAGGTCGTAGTTTCAGCAGGACGGAGCCACATGTCATACCGCCCGTGAAACATTAACTGTCTTGTACAAGTTTGCTCCTGGTCGTGTCATTTCTCGGTTCTTGTGATTTAACACCTTTGGACTTCTGGCTGTGGGGTTACCTGAGCAAGTCTCAGCAAAATCTAGTGCAAATGTTGTCATAAGGGTAGGCATGTGCCAGCAAACCCCGGGGCAGTCATTTACAAGATATTTTATTTCACACATAATTCCCAAATGTATAAATTAATATAAATTAACACTTTTTCAATACTTTTCTATAGAAAACCATGTTTTAATGGACCTTCAAATTTAGCGCTATATATTATTGAAACATTCTTTATTTGCTTTGATTTATTAAGCAATAACTCCTGGATTATTTCGTTGGCTACTTCCATTCCTTTAGACCACTTTTACTAACTTATTAGCTAGATTTAATAGGTTATGTTATGTAATATGATTTAAATACATATCTATTCTAATGCCTTTCTTTGTTGTTGTTAATTATTAGTGGCACATAAACGCAACTTGCCATAAATAGCTTATTGCTGTCGTAAGCATACGATCAAGCAAATCCCATTTTAAATGCTTCGTTACTTCATGCACACTTTCGAAACTTTTACGCACTACTGTCAATAATAACCTTTTTTGCGAACTGAAAATGTATACGTAGTGACAGATCCGACATACGAGAGTAAATAAAAATATTCTTTTTCATTTGCTGCTTTCTAGCTATGGCTTCATCATCTGCTCTTTTTTTAATTTCAACGCTATAATTTAAATTATAGGGCTGAAATTGAAAAAAAAAAATACGCAACAATTGTTTAATAAAAAGCGTTTGCTTCTTCATACGCAAGCGAAAACTAAAAACGGCACCTTTCTAACTGTCGCAGTTCGGAAGGTATTATCAAATTTCGAAGACGCTTAAATACCTTTTTTCCAAAAAACCTTCATATAATCAGAAACCATGTGACATTGATTAAATTTATGTCCAATGAAATGCCACCTAACAAGAAATCCAAAAGTGGAATAATATGCAGGGTGTTCTATTTAAATTAAGAAAGTTGATATTTACTTCTGGGTAGCCAAAAGTCTACCATTATTGACAATATTTTCCTGAGATACACCCTAGAATACAGTATAAGTCGGCATAAAAAGTAAATTAAAAAAATAAAGGAGCTATGGAAGCCTAACGTACTGTACACGGTGATTAGGCCAGAATTGACTAATGAAATAAATTTAGAACTTCCTTTTTATTACAATTTTTCTTGTTAAAACAGATACACTATTGAACTAGTTTAGACTTTTCAGCTTCCGATGTTCAGATCGAAAAACATTTAAAGATAAAATAAAAAAAAATGGAAATTGGAGTTATTCAAACAAGCATTGTTGGAAGAGTTACAATAACTGTCTACATGCCCAGAGCAGTTCAAATATACGAACGGAGAATGAACTGGTGTTCAATTGACTTCTCTTCACACGTGAGGTTATGATAATTTGGGATAATTATCCCACTATTTTAGAATAGCCATGCTTATTGAAATTTAATATACAGGGTAAGTTTCTTATCTTGAAACGGAATTCTTTAAGCACTGCATCATTAAAAAAGATCTTAATAAGATTTGTTATAATGTAGGGCTGATGGTGCGGACTCGATTCCCATCTCACCCCCAGAGTGAAAAGGGACAACTTAAATCGTAATGGAACCCTATTTTTATTGCGATTCGATTCTACGCCATCAGTAGTGTTTTGTTTGAACTTTTTCGATTCGTAAAATGCGCTTAACACAAAAAATCATGATTGGAAGTTGAAAAAAACAAGAAAGAGAACAAGCAAAATGATTTGTGTTTTTT
This sequence comes from Protaetia brevitarsis, assembly GCA_004143645.1. Taxonomy (NCBI): domain Eukaryota; kingdom Metazoa; phylum Arthropoda; class Insecta; order Coleoptera; family Scarabaeidae; genus Protaetia; species Protaetia brevitarsis. The sequence continues at coordinate 3,420 of RXPK01003733.1, forward strand.
TTTTATTTATTAACTAACCAAAAGCATGTGTTCGAACGTGAGCCCATTGACTTCGATAAATTTATTTATTCGCAATTGGAATGCTTTCACGATACAAAACGAACCTTATTAGTATCGAAGCTGTGAATACTTACACAGTTTCATCCCATTTAGATTTAATTATTAATCCAATACAATAGTTAGTGTTGAATTTGAACAGTATGGAGCTATGACAATACAGAGAGAATGAAATTATTACATTTATGGAGAAGTGGTCGGCAAATCGATGATGCTGTTAATCTTTTCACAACGTTTTCCCGACAAGGTGGATCGGCGTTCTTTACCGAGTCGTTTCACAGTTTCTGCAAGAACTGTATAGCCAAGAACGTATGCCGAAACATGGCTGGAGAAATAATGAAATCGCGTTAGCTGCATGTTAAATAAAAACACAAAAAATATTTGCTTCTTCTCATTTTTGGTATTTTTCTAGACTTCACAATCATGTTTTGCGATACAGCGCATTGTACGAATACGCAAAAAAAAAAGTTTCAACAAAACTACATCTTATAGCGTAAGAATCCGCAATCTGTGATACAAAAGGGGGTTCCCTTTCAGATTTCAAGTGTCCCCTCCTCCCACTGGAAAGAGATGGGGTGAGGTGGGATCGAGTTCGGCACATTCAGAGCCCCTACATTATAACCAATGTTATTAAGATTTTGTTGATTGATGCGTGTTTAGATATATCCCGTTATCTCAAGATAAAAGGATCTGTATATTGACATATTGTACATAACAAAATTTTTAATTCTTTCAACTTTGATTAGTTTTAAATATTACAGATGTAACAACATATATTTTTTTAGATTCATTCCTCGATTCTGGAGTAATATGGATTGTTTTTGTTAGTCCAATATAACCACAAGATGGTCCATTCAATCAAAATCAAATTTTATAAAAACAAATTAATGTAGTAAAGGCAAATGTCCTACTATTATTTCACTTATACTTGAATTAGCAACATAACTATCACTGTAGCATTATGCAAAAGCATCAAACGCATATTATTTTCTGAGAATATACCCTAATTATTCCATACTCTAATTGATGCAATTTTATTATGTTTAAAAAACGAAACTTCTTTCCCATGTTCGATTCCATTTAAACAATTGTTCGCATTAATATTACGACGAATTTAATGTTTGAAAGTATATGCTAACATAAATGAACAAAAATATATTTTCTAAACAAACATAAATATAATAAAATTCATTAATACTCGAAGGATATCACATAAGAACTGGACATGCACCATTCGTAACGCTAATAAAAAACAATTAAATTTGATAATAATATGTCAAGTGATTTGAATAGATTAATACATCTAAATTTTGAAAAGAAGATAAAATATTATCCCGTATATTTATATTCACACAACTTACATACTAAAAACCACTTTACGACTCTAGCGGTGTACATAACTATTAATTTATAAATGCTAACGAAAGCATACTACAGCAATTTTCACGTGGATAATTGAAGTTGAACCGATTAGAATAATTTAAATCGCGTCCATCCGATCAATAAAGGATGTACTTATTTTAATTGGAATTGGTTAGTAAAACGTTTAATGGATTGTAATACGAGCAAGAAGTATTTAAATTATTATTATTAAGTATTACATAAATCCGGATATCTCTGTCTGTTTGTAATTGTGAAACAAAATAATTCACTGACTGAATCGATATGGAAGTTAGGTAATTACAAAGAGAATTTGAATTTATACGGCAGTTACATATCTGAAGAAGAGTAGCTTAATTCTTACAGTTACATTTTTCATTCATTTCTCATTTCGAAAAAGAATTTAATCGAAATTTTACAGAAATTTTTATTACAGTGCCTCTCAAAATTAAGTAAACAATTAAGGTATTTGGGTACACTTTTTCACGTTCTAATATAGTGTGTGATACTAGATGAAGACTATTGGATTTATGGAATTCTAATATGCGGGGTTACTAAGGACCAACCTTCTTCTTCTTCTCTGAATAGATTATTGTAATATAACTAACAATGTGTTCTCCACATTGTTCGGAGATATTTTTTTTTAATTCTGTCAATGTGCCCTTTTGCTCTAAATGTTGGGGTAAAGAAGAACACCTATTCATTTGCCATTTAAAATGTATCAAAGGCAAGTAGGAACTTCTTTTTAATCGTCATTAACTAACTGGAACACACAAAACATACATCTATAAAGTACAGTTGCTTGTAACTTAAGATATCGAACAAAAAGCAACAATAAATTACAAAAATATGACTCATTGAATTCTTTGGGTTTATAGAGGAATCTAAAGGCTTTTTAACAGACATACGCTTAAAAATTCTCTTCATGAATAGAACACTTGTATTTCTATTTTTTGCTCTTGGGATGGACCTTCAGTCCCGCGTTCCCACAGCTTATCAATTAATTCTGTGGATAAACAAAACTTGAAGTGCTTGTCACCTTCGATGCAGACACGTGAAAGAATTGTTTCAGTATCGGCGTCTTCCTTTTTTCCGTTACGTGGCTATCTAAAATTTGTGTGACTTTTATGACTACAGCGTGATTCTCAATATATGCGACAAACTTTAAGCGCTGATTCCTGGGGTTAATATTGATCATAAAAATTCATAAGAACATATGTCTCCAATCGCTTAGTTCTAAAGTTGTACAATGTTTAATAGTAAGTTAACATAATTAATGTTTTATTATAAATTAACAAAACAATTAGTAAAAGAAAATTAACTTATACTAACTGTTGAAAATGACCGCCCCCAACTGCAATACAAGCTTTTATCTTCCGTCGTATTGACTGGCGAGGCCGTTCCAAAATACCAGGAGTATTTCGAATTGTTTGAAAAGCTGCGATAATACGATTTCTCAGTTCATCGACATTTTCAATGGGAATCGTATAAACTGATGATTTAAGGTGACCACCGAGAAAAAAGTCCAAAGAATTTAAGTCTGGAGACCGAGGAGGCCACGGTCGTGGACCTCCCCGTCCTATCCACCGATCTGGATACGTATTGTCCAAAACTCGCGAGCAACTAAACTAAAATGCGCTGGAGCACCGTCATGCATAAAATACATTTGCAATCCTAATTGCAACGGAACTTCTTCCAGCAGTAGTGGTAGTTCCTTTTCAAGAAAATTGCGGTATACCTCGCCATTTAACCGCATCGGTAAATAATGTGGACCTATCAAGTGATCTCCAACAATTTCGGCCCACACATTGACAGAGAATTGGTGTTGATGATGGGCATTCACTAGTTCGTGCGGATTTTCTTCGGCCCATATGTGATTATTATGAAAATTAATAATCGCGTTTCTAGAGAAAGTAGCCTCGTCGGTGAAGAATATTTGAGCCAAATAGTCAGGATTTTGTGGGATTTTGTGTTACATCCATTGACAAAAAGCCACTCTTTGCGGAAAATCTGCCGACACAAGTGCCTGCACCCGTTGAATGTGATATGGATACAACAGTTGATCTTTCAATATTCTCCAAACTGTGGCCTGACTAATGTTTAAAGCAAACGCAATTTTTCTGGTGCTTGTAGTAGGATGTTCCTCAATTTCATTTAGTACCATTCCTTCAACTTGTGGAGTTCCCACTGTAGATGGGTACACGTTATTAGTCGTCCGTTTTTTTAAATTTCCCGTTTCATTAAGACGTTGGTGAAGACAGGCAAATATTGAATGATGCGGGATGGTACGGTTCTGGTATCGTTCTTCATAAACACGTCTAGCAGCACGCGAATTTCCATTGGCAAGCGAGATGCATATCATACATCTCAGCATTCGTGTAATTAGAAAACAGAAACTGGCAATAAACTGAATGAATACTCTGACAACTATTTGACAAATATTGAAATGACAAATAAACAATTCCCTCTGAACACAGTAGTTTTTTGAAGAACCAACTGTAATATTATATCGTGTTAGTCTTGTTCATAAGTTATTATTAAACATTCAATAACTTTAAAACCAAACCGTTTTGGACATATACTCATATGCACTTTTATGATCAAAATATCCTCAGGAATCAACTCTTAAAGTTTGACGCATATATTGAGAATCACCCCGTATATGGCTTAAATGGGAACATGTTCCTAATCGCCTTTACCTTAAAAGCAATATTCGCTGGGACAATTAGGAACAGTGTCTCTTCGGTAAGGTTTAGATAGGTTTTTTTTGCGATATTTTAGGTATATGCACTGACAGGAACTCGATAATAATGCTAGTAAACAAGTAACAATGCAGTGGCATTCAAATTAAACACGCAGCACTACTTGCTGTAGGAGCATAACAAACCACACGGGCCAATATTTTTTAGAATCTGAATTGCTAGCAAAATACCGCTAAGCGAAGCTTCTCGATAATGTCACGAGTCAAATGCGTGTGCTCTTGACGGGAAGGACAATTTTTTGTAAGATAAAATCCCATAGCTGTCCATGATCTGTAGGAAATAGGAGAAATAAGTGACCTATTTGACATGAAAATTATGTTGATTTGTCAATTGAGATGTCATGTACAAAAAAAAATATGTTAATAAAAGATTATAATCAGGGCAACTTTTGGTACTACTGGAGCATAATATAACAATATATGAATAAAACTAACGGAAACAGGGTCTGAAATTATATTCACTGGATTTGAACCAGAGGTAGGAATAGTCAAATACGCATGGTACATAGTGCAATGGCTGAGTCAATCATAGGAAACCATCAGCCCTATTGGAGCGATGTTGACGAGCAGAGAAACAGCAAACTGTTAATGAAGAGACAATCCTAGTACTTGCCTATGGATGTGTTGGCCCTCAACCGAACACACCTTACGACATGGCTGAAAATATCAACACAGAATAGTGTCTCTAAAGACGGATCTATAGCTATCTATAACTCTATCTTACAACAAAATCAGCAGAGATTGACACGTTGAAGCCAATGAACTCACCGACAAATTTACTGAAGAAGGCTCCTCAAAAAGCCACTCTACAAGCTTAATTAAGCTGTTCGTGTAAACCAAACTTACCAATTACAGAATAATACAATAGACCTGTTGAGTTCAGAGTTCATAGATGAATGAAATCTTGATACTTTTGTAAATGTCAAAACCTCAGGCAACTTGAAAAATATGGCTCTACATAAACCACTATACACTAATATTAAAAAATAGCATGATTATCTAATGCACTTTAACTCATACAAACTTAGTGGTACAAATGATGATATTAGCCTTCCTATATGGTTAAACTTGCATGATGATCTATGGACTGCACTGGTAGAAAAGTATATCTACTGTATTGTGTGAACGCTCAAAAAGTTACTTGATTTAATGACTTTTTTGTTTATTTTCTCGTGCAACATGGGTAAAAGAATGTACCAATTTCTTGGGGTTGTAATCGCTGTACCAACGCGTTAAGTTTGGTTTAATTTGAAGTAACAGTTAATATGTGACATTCACTATTGTATTAGACATTAAACAAAATTAAATTATGCTTAATATGTCGGTGCAAGCTCAGAAATAGACTCACGATGCAAAATTTTATCTACGGTGGCCGTTTAAGTTGGATTTAACTATCTACACTTTAATGAAAGTGACACTTATATCAATTTAATAGTATACACCCGCCCATAATAGGGATAAACGTTTGCTTAAGTATCATTAGCGAAAGATAGATTGAATTTTTAAATAGCACCCTATATTTCTGTTTTCGCCACATTTATCTTGATGCAAACCAATATTTATGTTATACATATGATTTTATGAATAATTTCTCAATCTCTAAGCTGAATTTGGTATATCAAAGCCGAAGTGTTATGTATGCAAATGTGTCTACCTAATTTATTGTTTTGGTTAATGTAAGAAAAGTAACAAACAAGTAACTTCCTCTTTTTGAATAATTCATTCAATGTGTTGTTAATGTGTAAATTTCACTCACAAACTTTTAAAATGTATTACCTATTGCTAATGCATGTTTATTCTAAACTTTCATTTTTCCTCAAAAAATGTGTTAATTTGTAAATTAAATATTTAATTTCATTTATTGCTTTGAAACTGCCACAGTATGTTTCGCAATATATTCAAAAGTCTCTGCTCGGTATGTATCAAAGAAGCATTAAAATTAAATGATCATAAATATGATCAAATCTGATTAACACGTTATTATTTTCTTTTAAATTTTTCACTTGTTGTTATCAGACACACCTCCTAATATTGACAATAGCCAGTCCCATATTCGGTATAATCGTATTACTTTCGAATCAATTATACAGGCTAACATAACATGTTGTGCTTGTATTTGTACAAATAATGCCGCTTCACAACATAAAATTACCTAAAAAAGTATCATCGATGCAAGCTACTGTTCAGTCGTTCATTTTGTACCAAATAGTGTGATCTGACTTCCTATTCAATATCCTGTGTGTATCGCGCATCAGTAAAATATTTAGGTTAACCACAAAACAAAAGAGAGTATAAACGTTGATCATTCCTAGCATTCGCGAGATGCATGTGCGCATAAACACCTGATTGGTGACCAAAGATATTTAACTTCCTCCATTAGTATTCGCGGAGTGCATCTGTAGAAAACATCTTTGGGAAAGAAAAGTTAAACAGTATTTATTGTCATAACATTACAGGTGTGCATTCAGCAAAATTTAAATAATAATAATATGTTACTTGAAATATAATGTGTTTTCATAAAATGTATGTCTAAACGAAGATTTAGAAAAGATCTTATAAACAATCTTATGCTGTGTTTCATAAGAGGAGAGCTACCAACCATATTGAAATGTGATTATTATTTTATGTACGCACCTGTTTGTAAGTCCAGTATAATTTTGACTAAATCGTATTAGTAGTCATGGAAGTTGAATATAATTTATCGTCTGACAACTGTACGATAGCCTGGTATCCTAGGTATCTATTTTAATTGAATGGGGAATGACTCAATGTGATTAGTTATAAGGAAAATGTATGAAAATCCTTGGTTACGATTAATAGTTGATGAAAGTCTTAGAAAAAGCTGTGTCATTCTCATCCAGATATAAATGAATTAAATCATATTGCGGGGGTATATCTGGTATCGTAGGGGATAAATTCACGAATTTGGTGTTTACTATATCTGGGTACATGTTTTACATGGGAGTGTGCATGTGTTTGCTGTTCCGAGTCTAATCATACATCCTGAATGTAACGAAGGAGGTGAATATACGAGCGAATCTGGATTGTCACTACAAGGAAATCACATTCGGAGGTACTCTGACGTCTGTATGAACCGATAAACGAGGTATCTGGTCAAAACATTGTTTAAATTATTATATAAATGAATGTATAACTTCTATAATATTTTGAGGTTATTATTTCGTATGAGATTAAAATTCTGAGCTTTATAAGTTGGCAAACGTGGTTCGTGGTTTTCTATTTTTTTATGATAGCGCGGGATATTTTAAAAGTTGTTTTTTGAATTAAAGAATCTATATTATACTGGATAATTGATAATACTTGTTTGAATATCCCAAATAACTGTACTCACCTTGAGTAAGAGTTCTCATTCTATTTATTTGTTTCTGATATAAACTTATTAATAAATTATACATGTTATTAATGATTGCACTGTTTTATTAATGGAATTGTATTGTGTCTATCATTGTAGGAAGGTATCTGCAAAGAAAAGGCAGATTTAATTAGAAAGTTATTTATTTATTTTTCTTTTGCTCGTGAAAAACATATAGCCGGGAAATCACAATACTTATAAACTTTATATTTAAAACAAAGAGACAGCCCTATAATATCATTCAAATAAAAATATCAAAAAACCTTAACGTGGCAGAAAATATTTAAGATTTTTGACCAATGAGATTTACAACAGATTTTATTTTATGTTTAAATTTATCTAACAATTAAACGAAGCAATTAACCTAGAAAATGTTTATTGCACTTTCTCAAAATGCAATAAAAAAATATAAAACACCTCATAATGTCAGGAATTACGAAACTAACTAAAAGAAAACATTTTCTTAATTCGCATTTCTACTGTTTTACAATGCATTACCGCTAGATTTATCTCGCAGAAGAGGGGGAAATATAAATACATGGTTCACTGTCATTTTTAACACATTCCCAAAGCAATAAATTTAGAAGACAAACTGTGTTGTGTATGTTACTACAATTACATTAGACAAGTAGCGATTATTATGAGACGGTTGAAAGTTTTTGTATAATGAATGGGATATCTACAGGTTATTTCACTGTGAAGGAATTCCTTCATGACCCGCAAATAGTAGCAAATAGGGAAAAAAAGTTCTTATAAATTGTTGTAAAATTATGATTTTTAGGTAATGTAAACTTATTGGCATTTATACAGGTCATTTCGTAACTTCTGTACAGCTTTCAACCTTATTCCCTTAAATGCAGTACTCTTACTATTATTGCATTTTAAAAATATCAACAAATTTTAAAGAAATGGGATAGAACTTACCTTTGAAATCATTAATTTCCGAGATTGTTTGAAAAAGGCGATTGTAATAACTTAATTACCACTTACAACAAGAAGCCGCCAAATGTTAAGCTCAGATTTAGTTCTGGTTTTGTCATTTGATAGTTGGGATCCCTACCCTCCCTGGGAAAAAATCTTCATTGTAACCATTAACGGTTAGATTAAGTATATACGTGAATATTAATTATTTTTTTAGTTGTAGCAATGAATAACTTTATTGTTAATAGTTGAAACATTTATCACAATAATGAACAAAACTAACCAATATCAATAAAAACATACAATGTAATATAATAATAAACGCGGTTGTTTAAACAATTAACGTGGTCGTTCGCTCAACAAACGCAGTTTTTTAAAACGATGAACGCACTTATCAACACAAAAAAAAAACATTTCTTGGTGTATTTTCTCCACCCTTCAGCTATGTTTCATGTGTTTAGTCATCAGCAGGGCAAACCAGAACATATTTTTTAATGGGAGAGCGGCAAACAAAATGTAAAAACAATATTGATATTTTCTATTTCCTAGCAGCCTACAGAAAGATGTAAAATATAAACTAAATATTAAAGAAGAACTTCGGAACCTTTACAAGCCAAAAGAAAATTATTAGAAACCAACAATATCCCACGTGACAATAACGTATTCATACACACATATGTATATACATAACAGAAACAATCGGAAGACACATCCACTATTGATAAACACTTCTAAAATTAATTCCACCAACGTATCTGACACCACAGAGATGCTTACTGTTCTACCATAACTGATTTAGAGATAGTATAAAATAGTTATAAAATTATTTGGTAGCAGGTATAAATATAGACCAGCTTAGAATAGGTACACATTTAATATATACCTGTTATCTCACACTTCTTCTGTTTCCATAAACTAAAATTATTCTACAATAGATTAACATTAAATAACATTTCAAAACGCCATTCAACAACGAAAAACTTTACTTTATCATACCCATTTCAGAAAATATGTTCGAAAATGTGCCCTTCCACTTGGATAAAATAAAAAACACAAAATCATGTTTGCTTGCTTCTCTTTTTTGTGTATTTTTTTCTAGAGGTTCACAATAATGTTTTTTGCGATTACAATGCAATCTGTTACGAATCGAAAGAAAAGTGTCAAACAAAAACTACATACTTGATGGCGTAGAATCTGAATCTGCAATGCAAAATGGGGGTTCCCATTTAAGATTTCAAAGTTGTCCCTCCCCTCCCACTCTGGGGGGAGGAGGGGGATGGAGTTCGGCTCCATTCAATGAGCCTCCTACATTATAACAAATCTTATTAAGATCTTTTTTTTGATTTGATGCAATGTTTTAGAAATATTCCGTTGTCTCAAGATAAAAAAACTCACCTGTATATGTTTACCTTGTTCCAACCAAATTATTTGTTACAAAAAAAAGAAAACAATCAAATTAAGCAAGGAACATACAATTTCAATCCCTTCAATCAATGGAAGACCCCCATCACCATACCAATGATGCTAATCTGTAGTGCTAAGCTGTCCATTCAACCGTTTGTATATTGTGCAGAGAAAGATATCTAAATTGGGATATACTTCGACGACATGTATAATTTCAGAAATACATTAAAAGCTGCAGATATTTGTTTCAAGATAATTTATTTATTCAATCTGGAGTTTCCTCCGGAATATTCAATGTTTTACAACTTCAGAGAAACTTTCTTTTATAACTTTAAATCAAAAAATTCAACACCAAAAGTCCATATTTTATGTAAACATTTAAAAGAAACAGAGAAACAGGAAGATATCTAACAATAGTATCTTTATTTAACATTTATAAAAACATCTGAAATTAAAAGCGTCAATGCCAAAAGTGTCTAAGCGCCCGTCAGACGTCCTTCTCGACTTGACGCCGTCTGGCTTTCTTGCTGACATAACGCCATCTGGCATTCTTCCTGGCTTGGCGCTGTCTGGCGTTTTTATCGGCTTGACGCCGTCTGGCGTTTTTGCTGACTTGATTTCGTCTAACGTTCTTGCCGGTTTGACACCGTCGGGCGCCTTTAGCAGCCATGCGTCGTTGACGTTGGGCACTTCTCTTGCTTTCTGAGCTGTATGTACCTTTGCGCAAGCTATTTTAGGTTTTTTTAGAATTTTGTTACCCCTAAAAAGTTTATTTATTTATTTAGGTTTGTTAGATATACATATTTTAATAGCTTTTTTTTAAGTTAGAGTAGTTAAGAGGGTATTTTTCTTTCGTTTTCAAAATAAAATACATTTTTCTTTAAATTTATTGTTATCCCAATTACACTTATTGGGTATTAGCATTTAGTGGATTTATGATAATACATTGTGAGAAATAACGAAATTGTTGATATTATGAGTAATGTTAATTATACTAATAAATTAGATTAGTTGATCAATTAACAATTTACTTTGCAAAGAAAAACCTTTGACATTACAAATACTGTTAGTTAAAAGAGTAAAGCTGATGTATTAATCAATAAATATTTTTGCCATTTTAACGACAAGTGTTTGTAGAATAAAAAAATAATCTTTATTAAATAAGCCATGCAAACACTTCCTCTGGTAGGCGTTGTTCATGAAATCTGTAAACCAAAATAATACATTAATTTACACTGTTTCATTAGCTAGATGAACGTATTCACTGGCCAAATTATAAGTTTATAACTACCATATTCATTTTCTTGATGTAGTTTTTCATTGACATTGTATACCTTTTTAGTTGAATGTAATAAGATGCCACCGTTATAATACATTATAGTATGTATTATGATTATAGGTATAATAGTATACACAAATCACAACTCGATACAAGGGTATCACAGTGCCAGAATATGTTTGGTGTAATAATGCAAATACAGGTGGGCCACTACATTCGCGCCGATTTAAAAAAAAAGTGATAACATATTTTCAATTTTTTTATGGTTAAGAGTTATACAGGTTCAGAAGGACCACATTCCAAAATTATTTTGAAGTATACAGGGTTCCTCAAAGAAAAATTACACTCCAAAGTTGTAAAAAATTAAATGGGACACCCTGTATTATGACATATTTTGATAGTAGAGACTAAATAAAGGCTAGTTGGTGTTAGGTTTCTTATATCTAACTCAACTCGTTTACGAGATAATTAACTATTACGTACTATTGTGTACTGAAGGTACCAAAAGAAAATGCAAAATGAAAAGTAAAAATGAAAATTCAATTAACTAGCTCAGCGGATAATAATAAAAGGCGCAAAAGAACAATTAAACTCAGGGTTACCCTCGCAAATTAAAACTAATCACGAAAAGTAAATTGTGGGTGAAAGAAATCTGACTTTCTTTAATGACTCCAAAAATTGAAAAGGTTAAAACAAAAATAAAAGAACAGAAATTTTGAATGACGTTAACAATCAGAAATTTTATTATAAAAAAAAATGTTAAATACAATTACGCAGGAAAAAAAAACCTTGGACAAAAGGTCCTGGTCGAAATCAAAACTGCATTAGACTCTAATATACAAAAGGACAATTCAAATCCTTTAACAAAGCAAAAAGAACAAATTAGTCCAGGAAGATAATTCTTATTCACGAAAATCCACGTGGTTTCAAAATTAGAACTATTTAAATTAAACGTGGACAATTCCAATAAATTATCAAAAGAAAAACTTAAATACAAGCACAAAGCTTCTATTCACCCAACTCGAGGTGATTAATGAATAATTACAAAACAGCAAAATTAAAAAAACGAACAATTAACTCTTTAAACTTAAAAAACATCTTCCAGAACTTAAATAATAAATGATGCTATATCTAATTTGTGTACACAATAATATAATACCAATTATTATTAAGAGAGTTCCTTTATGGATGATATAATTTCAAAATACGCGAAACAAATCCTTAAATAAAAATGAAATACCAAAATGGCAGCTAACAAAAATAAATTACATATACTTACACCGGCATCTTGTCAAAGAACTCGCCCCTCAGGGTAAAACAATCGCATACAAATAAAAATCCTACAGCTGCGTGCGTTACAACGCACAAAGATCTGTCCGCCAACGGACGAAATCGCATAACATAACAACATAAACAATACAAGTGAACGCAATATGTACAACTGAATGAAATTAATATAAATTAAACAAATCAATTCAATTAACAAAATCTTATATAATTATAAAATAAAATACACAATTGAAATTGTGAAACTCTTTGCGAACATTGTATAAGACTAATTGGAATGAACAAGAAAAAAAAAACTGAATTTACAAAAACCGGGCTGCCAGACCACAGCAGTACATATATGAATCACTTGTTTACACTTTGTTTACATTCCCCACCTAACCAACGCAAAATTGTTTAGGTGTTTTTGTGATTTTATATCGACGAATATATAACAACAACACAGAGCACATGAGTAAGCGAAGATCGTGGAGTAAAATATAATGGATATTTTATGCACAATTCTTTGTAAGAAATACGTGGGATTTCTTACAAAGATAGGAAAATAGAATTTTACTTTCTTTGTTTGTTTAACTAAGCAAATGGCTTGTTCTTTTTTTACTTAAAACACTATTATGATGTATTTTTTAGGAATAACTCCGTTGTTATATTTATTATTTCATTTTCATAATTTTTAGCCTAAGAAAGATATAAATAGTAGTTCATTTTGGTTTGAAATACTATAGTTATAGCCGTTTGTGTCTGCATTAATTTATCAGTGCATCTTCTTATATATCTCGTATTGTCCAATCCATTCATTGCCCTTAAAATATTGTTGAAATAAAATTCCGTGTTTTACCTTAACTTCTCAAGAATGTATTTCCCAATTGGACATCAGTACCATGAAATTTACTGCATAAGACATGAATATCTGATTAACTGGAAGAAAATAAGCGCAAAAGAAAACGTACTTGGCCTAAAATAGTGTAGCAGAAATGTTCATTATTCTATTTTTCACATAACACATACAAGGCAACTGTATGTGTTGTGTAGAGGAAGAATTTTGTATTGTTCTGTGAGTAAAACCCATTGGAACCACGTAAGCAATCTGTTTTATAAGTTTTTCCCTCTTTAATGGTACGCCAGAAACAAACTTTACCTAAGTGTAGATTTATTAAATTACTCGGCTACATATTATTGCATACGCATCGACTTAACTGTTGGAGAACACTCCCAAAAACGGAAGAATCGTATTCTAGATTCCGGTCCATTTAGTTTGTTTCTAAGTTGTTGTTAATATTCAACCTATCAAATGCTCGCAGTAGAAGTAGTACCTGCGTGAGATTACATTGCATTGCATCCTAATTTTTCAACAATAGCGACCTCACTTGTAGAACGCCTATTAATAGGCAAGTGCTCGTATTAGGCAAACTAGTAGTTGTACCTACAGAGTATAGTACTGGTTCGTTATGTTTCACATACCAACAACGCGTACTAATTCTGCATTAGAGATTGCCAATATATACAAGAAGCCATCGCGAATGGCGTGTGATCGCAATGTTCATTAACGGTCGCTAAATGGCAGTGGAACTTAGAGCGTTCACATGCTGATGCACGGTACTTTCTTATTACTCGATATGTACTACTATCCTTATGTAGGTACCTAAATATATTTACTAACACATACATATATGCACATATACTACATGTGCTTATAAATACAATCGATTTATTCATTTCTCCTAATGATCCCAACAACAAAAGTGCTATGGCATACACAAGTTATTAGCCAGGTTCTTGATAATTGATGTTCACTCTCTGGAGAATTTTCGCACCGTTTATGGGTAATGTTGTGAACTAATATTTTAAGAATGTATTCGATTAAGACCATCCCTTTTCACTTACAAACATATTGTACCCATAAAATTAAATGTAAGCTGTGAGGTCTTACATATTATTTTGCATCCTCTTAAGTTATTAAATTATAGCAATGCACAGTGAGCATACAAAACGCTGCAACACGCATTCACGTATAACTTTAAGCGTACAATAAGATTATAGGTATGTTACGTTAAATACATAGATTTCACAACTACGATCTTCTTATTTTAAATACCGAGATTTAACAAAAACTGCTTATTATACCCATGCGTGCTGCATTAATATCAACATTTGACGGCTACACATAGCTGCTTAATTAAGTAGCTCAGTATCGCTTTTCGAACACAATTAGAGCAATAAAATAATTCTTGCGTAATGAATTAAACCGCAGAATGATGACCTGAGACCGCGTTCTGTAATTTTTCGAGGTATTTTTGACCGTCACACATGCACTGTCGTGTTTTTATGTACTTCGCTTTTGAAATGAAAGGCTCTACTCCGATAAGCCATTGAAAGGTGACCCTGAAGCTATCGGTTAAAATTAAAGCGCTGAGTTACTATTGTAAATACCAAAAATTAGCTCAATCGATGCCACCCCGTTCGAGATATTAGTATAAGGGTGGAGAAATTCAATTTTTTTTTTACTCAGGAATTATTTAAGCTATCACATTCAAAAAAATTATGTAAGGCCGTTTTACCATTATACTAATTTGTATGAAATTTTTTATAAAATTTTATTTGAATTTATAAAGAATTTACTGCATGTCATACATTAAAAAATTACATCTGAAATTGGTACAAAATATTTGCATATGTCTGTTTGATATTTTAAGTTAAAAAATTAGTATGAAAAAGTTATGAAAAGGATTAATATTAACGTAAAATGGCTGACCAAGAAGTATTGCTGTTATGGCTATCATCTTTAAATGTAACTATGATAGCTAGTCCCGTAAAATATTATGTAAAAATTGGATAAGTATGTGACCTGAAGGAAGATGCATTCTAAATTTATAAATCGGATTAAGGACTGACGGTCCATTGTCGAACGATTTGATGACACTTTGGAATTCCTCATTGACTAGGTGATGCTTGACGGACGTGGATAGACCTGGATCTGATAGATTTTACTCTTCAATTATAAGGCGCAAATAGTCTAGTAGTACTATAGACCTTCAGATGGTGATTATAAGCTTATTTCTAGTGTTCTACTAAAAACTTAAGCTACATCGATATAGATGAAGTTGCAGAGCAAAATGTTGAAATTTTGGTAAGGTGCAACGACCAAGTGGCAATTTTGCAATAATTTTGCAAGACAAGTTAGGGATGAAATATATTTCAAAAAATAAAATGCATTTCTTTGTATGTATCTATCTTTTTTATAGATTATAAACTGAGTATGTTCAACAATTGTTTATACAATCAATCAATTTTAACTTTATCTAGGGTAGTTTTGAATACTCAATCCACAATTCAACCTGCTGACATGACCACGACATTATTTAAAAGGATGGTGATACAGCGATATACGATAGACAACAGAACTTTATGCTTTGACTCAACTACAAACTACATCATGTATTTTTGCGTTGTCTATGTCAACTTAGATTGAGCGATCTGTATAGTACGACAAACGCCGACCTATCCCACTGGACTTAACCAACAATTCACATATTGCGCACGCATATTTCATTTGTAAAATTAATGAGAAAATAGAACAGGTTCTAAATATAGTACAATATTTCGTACCAAATTTACAAATAAATTTTTCTGTATGATACTCTTTGAAATATTTAATAGCAAATTTATATCAAAGTTTCATACTAAATTAAGTATAATGTAAAACCGGCCTAAGACATTATACTTAAACACTCATTATGGACATCAAGGACAAAAAATCAAGGGTCAATTTTTTATTGGTTACTTCAGGCTTAAAATCATTCATTGACCAATTTCAGGATCTTTTTGATAAATGTTTCAGCGCTAGTAGTTATAAAAGCACCGAGATATACAAAAGCATATTGTAACAATAAAATAATATTTAATTCTGTACACGCAGTACAAAGTTATTATTATTTCCCTTTTTGAGGGGTGATTTTTTTGAGTTGGGTTTAAGGTGCCAATTTGGCTTTTTATTATATAGGAGTGTATAATTATATTTGGATTTATTATATATTTCGTCAAGTTCTTTTAATAAAGTAATACAAATAAAAAATAAAATCTCTTTGAGTGATCTTAGCAGAGCATTGGGTTATTGATTATTTTAAGGTTAAAATAATTATACATGGATCGAATTCAAGATTATTTATATGTACATTTCTGCCCTAGTATCTATAAAAGCATCGACATATAAAAAGAATGTTGTAACAATAAAATAATATTTAATTCTGTACACGCAGTTCAAAGTTATGAGTATTTTCTCTTTTTGAAGGATGTTTTTTCAAGTTGGATTTAAGAATTCAACTTGATTTTTTGTTACCTATGCGTATATATGCGTTTTAGTACAATATATACATTTTTATATGGTATAGCATTAATATAAATCAATCAAATCTTGCATTTACACGTGGTGCCTATATGATATTTTCATACAGAAAAGGAACAGCTGGTTTTATATTGTATATTTAAAGCAATGTTTGATATATTTCGCAATAGATTTCGCTGTTTAAATCGGTAAAAATTAAAAAGTCTCAATAAAAAGAAATATCTAAACCCCGATTAACCAACAAATTGGTATTTTAAAATCAATAAAAGAAATACTATTTTGCACTTATCCCCTTAAGAAATAACTTTCTTATTTTTATTAATCGTTGTTTATACTTATAATTCATTAATTAGTGAGAGGTGTATTTATTAATTAATTATTATTTCTTAATATAGATGTAATCGTATCTAAAAATATTTCTATATATGAGTGGTGTACACTCAACTCAAAAAATAACGACATAGGGAAAGTAAGGAACAAAGAAAGATCTAATCTACCAGCGATTACATATGCGCAGCATATATTTCCAATTATATTACTATTAAATTCTTTGGCAGAAACTATGAAGATCAAATTCTGCAAATGCTAACATTTCACCGCAAGAAGTATTAGCTTGCAACCAATCATGTTTAGATTGACCGCATTTTTCACAAAGATGCAATAGGATTTTGTCGGATAGAGTACCCATGATTATAATAATGTCTACCTTCAAACACTCGTTTTATTAGAATTACTTCACCAGTCTCAAAAGAATGCAGATAAGATAACCAAGCTTCTGAATGTATTAATAAACTGAATAATCGGTTGTTTCATCATTCTCTGCAAACACACTCTACTTCCTAAAAAAATTTGAATTTCCCTATTCGGTATATTCTCTTGTTTTCCGTCTTCAATACTACATGCACAAACCAATGTGCTGCATACATAACATTGACTATTTTTTATACTGTACTGCTGTATACTAATGCCATTTTGATTTTCAGGCAATAGTGTGTTGCTTAATAGCAACATCAATAGCTGCAGATGATATCAAAACGAAGAAAAGGGACCCCAGAGGAAAAAGGAATTTAGAATACAACCTATCTCATCATCACTACCCCAATCCCAATTTTAGATCCGAAAGGCGCATATCACTGGGTCCTCACATCACAAGATATCCAACGTTTTTCCCGGGAAGGCAGCTTAGCTACCGCAAAGGCAGACCCCAATCATTACCTCCTCCACCGTACGCAGTTCAAATGGAACCTTTAGTGCAGTACTCACAAAGAGATCCGCTATACGATCCCAACTTACTTCACGTGCCGTCTGTCAATCAAAACGATTTAACGAAAGCAGAAGATCTAGCGTCCGACACCACAACCACGTATCTCAGAATGTTTTATGGACCACCGAAACACGTTATGAGAGACCGATATATATAAAGAACCGGAACCGATTATTGAGATCATCATAAAAGAATCGAACGTCACTTATCCACCAATAGAAGTTCCCGTAACTGCAGCGCCCAAGAAAAAAGAACAGGTGCAAGTATTTTATGTCAAATACAAGAAAAATCCTCATGGAAAGGGGAAAGATAGCATCGTTTATGACAAACCTGTACCGGCGATTTCACCTCCGATCGAAGAGGAAGAAGAGCACCAACATCATGAGGAATATAAACAGCCGGAGTTATCACCTCTGCGCCGCCACCCAGTACAACCCTTAGAGCTATAATCAAACCAGAATCAGAAACGTATCATGCGCATAAGGGGATACATATTACGTTTGGAAAGGAACACACGCAGGAACAGTTGCACGATGACGTAAATGAAGAATCGGCTCCAGAGCCTGCAGTTTCTTTACCCCAAGGAAGAGAATTTAACGATCGTCCGCCCATCCACCATGGGCATGAAAGTTTTAGAACGGATGGTTCCAGAATTCCGCAACCGTATAGGCCTTTCAATCAGTCCCCATCAGCATCTGGCCAATTTCCCCAGTTCGGTAGAAAAATTGTTACATCCCAATTTCCTCCCCCATCGAGAAATCCACCGCCGCCATTTTCTACTCGACATCCACCAAGCAATAGGAGTCCACCTGTTTCCTTTTCAAATTTCGCGAGATCCCCTCATAGCCAACCACCATCTGGATCAATTTCCTTTAGGCAGCCAGTACCATATCAACCCTTTGATCAAATTAAACCGCAAGATAAGCCGGTGCAATTTCCCAGAACTCATACACATTTCCCAATTCGTCAGCAACTGCCGTCAAGCAATCCACCGACGGCATTTAATCAGCATCATGTGCAACAGAATCGACCAGGCGAGCACCAAGATTTTAGTCAACCAACAGCACCAAGTCAACCACCACCAATCAGATCACAGCAAGAATTGCGACATCTACCGATATTAACTCAGCATAATGTGCAATTGGTACCAAACATACAGCAACACCAGCAGTTCCATCAACAACAAATCCCGAATCAGCACGAATTTGTGAGACAGCATCAGCATTTGCAGGAAGAAGTAAGGCAGCATGAACAAATCAAGCAGCAGCAGTTCCGATTGCAACAGCAACAACAGAAGAATCAACAGCAATTTGCTCCGCAAGCTCCTTTCGTACCGCCTGGCGGAGAATTAATAGAATCCGTCCCGAAATACGAGCAACATTTCTCGGTGGGGAACAACGGTCAGTTGCAGCCCCAAAGTCCGAAACAACCACTCCACGTGACTGAAGTCCCGAAACAGGAACATAATCGACAATTCCCCACATCCAACGATTTTAAGATCCACGTGCAACCGCAATTCCAGCAATCTCCAGTTCCGACGAAAGCTCAGTCTGTAGTTCAGATTCAACCCAGCCAAGAAACTGAGAAATTGAGATTGGCACCGAATTTTGAGGAGTCGAGAAGTCACAATGCGCAAGCTGAACGCCATAATCTACAATTAGAACAGCTTCAGAGGCAAAATCAACAGATTGAACAGCTCCAGAGGCAAAAACAAGAAATTGAGCAAATTCAAAGGCAAAAGCAACAAATTGAACTTCAAAGGCAACAGCAGATACAACAATACCAACAGCAGTTCAATGGTCATTTAGTCAATCAGAATCGTCAACAATCACCTGTGTACGTTAACAACAATGGTCACTCGTCTTCAACACCATCTCCAACTACCACAACTGCCAAATTACCAGAGACGACCACTAAGGATCCGAAAGAACTGAATCTACAACTTCCTGATGAAGTCCCCGATGACTTACGGCAACACCTGCTCTCTTCAGGAATCTTGAACAACGCTGACATCTCTGTTTTGGATTACGATAAAGTGGGAGACATTCCCCTTTCGGCTTTACCACCAGATCAATTAGCGAACTTCTTCAACGCAGGGGGAGCTCAACAAATAGCATCAGGAAGTGCACCAGTACCTGCATTACTAAACCGGATTCCACGGGCGATTTAGAAACTGAGGCTTCCGAAAACATCGAAGTTAAAACTAAGAAGCCCGCCGTGGAAATGAAAGTTGTCCACTACGACCCGGAAACCGAAGAAGGAAAGCGCCTTCAAGACTCTTACGTTAAAGACGATGCAACCCAGACAGATCCAGTAGAGTTGAGCGATAGCAGTTACAACAGATATTTACCGCTTAGGCTTAGCGGAGCACAATTTCCCATACCCGACATTCCTGAATTGAAAGGAAAGAAGATTAATAGGTCGTGTATTGGCACAGTGGATTATAAATTCGAAAGAGAGTAGCCGGGTAACGCGTGAGGCAGACGCGAAGTTTGAAGGTATAAAATTCCCCAAAGGATCTGCCTTGAAACAGCTAATAGACGACCCCTCCAAAGAGAATTTCGACAAGTTCTTGGAAAACGAGAGTAAAACTGCTGCTGACCAACAGGCTGTGATCTTGTTGGGTAACGGGGTAAGTTTTTTTTTTCTCCTAAAGTTGTCATTATTATAACCAATCAAATTGGGTTTGGGCAGATCCACCTGCATTCCAAGTTATTCTTCAAATACAAAGACAGTTTCTTGAAGCAATTTTAGTCACACAGATTCTTGAAACACTCTGCAGACACTAGAAATCCAGCGTATAAATCTAACACAGATATTAATGTTGAAAGATCTCTAACGGGTGTTACAGTGTCCATATTAGTACCTGCACAATGATTCAAATATGAATTTTCTGTATATTACTTTAAAATTTTAGATAACTCCTTGTTCTAACGGTTGAGTTATGCTATTGCTCGAAGTAAACACAGCTTTATATGGGGAAAAGTTAATTTTGGGATGGGATCCATTGTGATTTTGCATTTTTTCTATTTAATATGGTAAACCATTCAAACATTAATCCGCAGTCGTTCATGGCTTTTTTGTTTGCACATCACGTAACAAGAAGCGCAACACAGCTAAATCTTGAAAACATACTATTACCAATTATAATGGTTGCAAACAACTCATCGTTTGCATATCCGCACATAAGAATCGTAAACCTTTTTGGTCTTTATATAAAATCCCTCAATTTTTCTTTTTTTTTCTGTACACAAGTTAAGTCTACATCATTTGCTTCACTCGAGATCTGTAAAAGACATTTTATTGCGATTTTGGAAACTTTGCAACCATCCGTTCTAGATGCTTTGAAGGCATTTTTGCCGAGTCGTTCAACAGACATTGTAGTATTGGACCAGAAATTTGGAGGTTTTTAGCTCTTGCATTCAAAACCACTGATAGACAATTCATTAATTTCCTCAATACACCGTTTTTCTAAACTTTTTTTGGATTTTGCACTATATTGTCCTTTATAACATTTTCCTCTTATGTGTTTCTTGTTTTTCGATATTTTATACCCTTGTGTCTTACCGCATTAGTATTTATCAGCTAGTTGCTTTACATTTAATTTTCGCTCTTCCTCCGCCTTTATTAGGTCAATTTTTATTTTAATAGTCGAAGTATTTAAATTTGTACTTGCCATCTTTAACATCACATAGATACACTTTGTCTATTTTATGTTTTAACCTACGTCTTCGATTTTTGTCCATATGAATCAAATTAATACTTCTGAGTCAAGTTAAAAACCATATAAACAGGATACTTTAAGCGCGGTTTTCCAGTATTAGTTTTCGATTTTACATTCTCTTGAATCAAAATAACTTACTTACTGAAAACTTGTATTCTAAAAAGAACATTTTTTTTCGTGCAAAATATTTAAGTATTTCTACAAAGCAGTAATAGGGCTATCTTTATCTGTCACATTCATGAAATGTGCCATTAAACAGTGTCGGCAAGGGGAAGCGATTAACAGTTTAACTTTTTTCAAGCAGTTCCACCACAGCAAATTCGATCAATTTTTCACACAACAAAGATGGGATATAGGAGCATATCTGATGAAAGTTTGGTGATTGCCCTCAGAAGGATGGCTCTTTCTGGGGGTCCCAAAAATATTTAATTTTTTTTTAAGTAGATAAAATTATCACAGTGAAGTCAACATTTTTTAAATGAGAGTACCAGTTAAACAAATTATTTCTGTAAAATTTCAAATCGATTGGTTAAAAAGAGACGTAGATAAAAAATAAAGTAGTTTAGGGGTTATTTGCTTCTATTAACCCCCCTATCAGTTGTAGAAAGCTGAAATTTTGCATAAGTCATTACCTCCATAAAGCCCAACTTTTGTACGGGTTTTCAATTCGATACCACCGAAGGCACTTTTTATTATCTAATCCTACTGCATCCTTTATTTCCCCAATATGGTATAGTGCAGCGTCGGCAAACCGCGGCTCTTTTAAAACACAACTGCGGCTCTTTAAATTCCCCTGAAAAGGTTTAAAATCCAGGCAGACAACAGACACCAATGAACCTATTCAGTTTTAAACTTAAATTTCAGTAAGTCAGATGTCAAGTTCCTTGTTACATAATTGGACACAATCCACGAACAGCGTAAATATGGCTACCTTTAAAATTTCGCTTGAAATAGCTAAACGAGGAAAACCATTCACACACGGTGATTATATTAAACAGTGTTTTATAAAAGCGTCTGAGGACCTGTTTAGTGATTTTAAGAATAAAACTAAAATTGTAAAAGAATCAAAGATATTCCACTATCTGTGTGATAAAAATACAAGATCTAACTGTTAAGCCTTTAGATGTGACACTCAAGAGTTAAAGGACATCAAAATGAGTTCGGCAATATCAATTGCTGTAGATGAGTTTTGTGACATAAAAGACACAGCGCAAGTGGCACTGTTTGTAAAATTTGTCTCACCTCAAGGCCCTAAGGAAGAACTATTAGGATTGCTGTTACTAAACATTAATGTGAATACGATTGCTTCGGTTGTAACTGATAGAGCAAATAGCATGACTGAGATAAACAAAGGATTCATTTTAATTTTAAAAAGTCAAATTGACCATAAAATCCTTTCTTTTCATTGGATAATTCAAAAGAAATAGTTGACGTTATGAACTTGGTTATTAAAATTACAACCAATAGCATTTTAGCTGAGGCCCACTATCAACGCCAATTTAAAGAATTACTAGATGGCATAGGTAACCTACTCGGACTTAATTGTGCACAATAACTTACGATGGCTTTCACGAGGCAGTGTTTTAAAGCGTTTTTCTCATGTCTGCATGAATTATTACGTTCCTTAATGATAAGACCGTTGATTATCCTGAATTGAAAGAAGATAAATGGCTACAAAAGTTATATTTTATGAATGACGTTACAATGCATTTCAACGAACCAAATCTAAAGCTTCAAGGAAAGGGAAACACTGCATTTTTTTATTACTGAAAGAAGTAGTTTGGTTTGAAAATAAATTGCTTATTTTGGTTGAAGATATGGAGATGGGCACATTACTATATTTCCAAACCTTAAAAAATTATCGGGATGGAAAGAGTGCTTCTATTGATACCAAGAACGAACAAAACAATGAAGGATGGCTTTGCTGCACGATTTGATCAGTTCAAAATAAATAAGCCTACATTAGTTTTCATTGCGAATCCTCTCATAGCAAACAGCAAAGAACTAAGTTTTACTTCATTTGATATTGATGCTGGTTCATTTGAAATCCAATTACTAGATTTAAAAAGCAAAGATTTGTGGAGTTTGAATTTTACGAACCTAACCATTAGCTTAGAAGAGCTATAAAAGACAGAAATGAACTTTGGTATCGCAACATAAGTGGACAGCTTTAACAGAGATAGCCAAGCCTGAGGCACTAATTTTCGATGCCTGGAATTGTCTTCCGGAATGCTATCACCAAATAGAAAAAATGGCTTTTGGTGTGGTGACGATCTTTGAGTCAACATACTCGTGCGAGGAAGTTTTCTCATCCATGAACTTAATAAAGAACATGCTAAGAAGCCAAATAACTAATCAAAATTTAGAGTCGAGTGTTACACTAAAAACTACCACTTATATGTCGGACTTACTGAACTCTCTATAGAAATGCAAGGTTAATTCATCAATGCATCGTTCGCATTGATTTTTTAATATAGTTTCATTGTTTGTTTTCTCTAGCGTAGTACCACATTTTGTAAATAGTAATAATATAAATAATATAAAATAATAATAAGTAGTGTCGTATTTTATCTAATAACCCCTTTCTTATACGATTCAAATATGAAATAAAATGTAAAAGCATAAATAACAATTCGTGGCTCTTTGAAATTCATGAAATCTATATTCTTATTGCGGCTGACTCTCTCGGCTTAAAAGTTTGCCGGCCACTGGTATAGTGTAACGAGTCCTAAACCACGACTCACTGGGGGTAACTTCCCCAGTTACGGAATCGTGGTTAAATAGTTAATAATATAGAAACTAAACGGTGGCACCACCCGTTTGAAATGAGGCAACTTCCCTTATGAAAAACAACCCTCTATTCTTAACTCTACACTTAGTCGACTCCTGTACTACTGACCTGATTTACTTTCACTCCTCCCCACTTTTTTTCTTTATGGCCACTTTGCTGAGTGGACTTAAAATCATTCAGCTTCAGTCTTAACTCAACTTAAAAACTGCTTAAATTATTAATAATAATAATTTCGTTGCAATAGGTCGGCGGAAGATACAAAGGAGGGCCGCGAAATATTCATGTACGACATCGCCAGCAAAACCGTTAGCAAACTAAGCGGAGAATTATCCTCAGCATTCGTTGACGCAGCCGAAGCCAATACAGACGACACTACCGTAGCAGCGTCTAATCTGGTAGAAGTGCGAGTTCCCTCACCCCAAAATATCCACACCGACAGAGTGGACGAGATATCGTCCGATCTCGAGCATTCCCCGTCTGAAATTGTGGAGAGCAAGATTCCATAATAGATCCCATGGAAACAGAACTGGAACCAGAAGCTTCGGAACAATTGGAAAGATTCGTTGATGTATCCGGCCAAGATCTGCAATCTGCTGAGGACAGGCTACTAATAGCAAATGAAGTCGGAGAAGAACAGTAAACGTCAACGGTATTCTGAAGGAAGTAAATCTACGGAAGTGTGGGCAAAATAAACATTGATTCTGCGAAATATTTTCCAAATTTATTCAAGCTAGTGAAGATATGAGTGATCGTTATTTATTAGTCGTTTAAAGACTCGAAATAAATAAGTACATAAAAAGTACGTTAAGTGAAGTAAAAGATTTCCATTTTACAGACATATCTGTTTTTATACGATTTTTCCGCGCTTTAGAAACATGGCGCTTACAGCAAACATGAATGTACAGTGTATAGAGTTTTAATATTGTATGTATGATGTATATTTTTTTTTAATTTTGTAATAAATCTTTTAAGGCACAAATAATCCCTTTATTAATCCGAATAGGTACTTGTGGTCACAATTCTTAGAGTAAATTGATAAAGTTTATGAAGCGCATATCAAAATAATTCAGTTTCAAACGTTCTGGGAAACAACATAAATAGGTAGGTAACAGAATAAAACCTTGCCACTATAATGTAATAATTTACGAATATTTAGCTTTTTATTACTACATATTCATATATAGAAATATTTATTATGATATTAACGATGCATTTTTTTTTTCATTTTCTTTCATTAAGCTAGCATCTTCCCTAAATTAAATGTTTATTTTCTTGCGTTTCTTCAACAGCGAAAAGTGCCTCAAATTTCTTTTTTAAAAAAAGAAATCTCATCGGGACAAGGAAATAAAATAGGAATTTAAAAAGTAAATGTACCGCATTTTTTTCTTTCAAAATAATTCAATTATATATTAGAGTAATATATAATAATTTAGAGAACTTTGCATGGCAGAAAGACTTTCCCAAGATTGCGCCCGTTTCTTCATTATTTATTTCTTTTTTATTTTGACATACATTGTTATTGTTTGTATGTATTATTTTTTTTCTCAAGCACCTGCAATCAAATAGCGTCTTTGGTGAGGAAAGTCTCAGTACATGACCTAGAAATCAGGAAAATTAGTTTTTTTTTGTTAAAATTTTGATCAAAGAGTTTTCGCAAGCGATAAAATACGACTGATTAATCACTAATGCCTACTCAATATTAAAGTCACGCCATTCACCCTCTTTTTGTTCAATTGTGCTTTTACTGATATCATTATTTCCCTCTTTCTATATATTTTCATTAATTGGGTCTAGCATTGATATAAGCACGTAACCAAAGACGCTGAAATAAAATACAGGTTCTTTTTCGAAATTTTACAATTTTGGAAGTGCGATATTTGAATTGCCTAAATTGGGGAGTAACTCGATCCTGAATATTTTATTCGTTGGTCTCATCCTGGGTTCGATTGACGAATTCAGTATGACTTAATTTGGAATACAAATACATATTTAACCGTGGCTACTGATCCTCTATGTGGTGACTCCTAAAATTTATTACAATTTACAGCCGAGTAAACTAATTTTCTCACTATTTTTAAAGGTATTTATTTGTATTGAAAATCGAACTATATTTAAAGAAACGACAATCGAATCCAAGGCAAGAAGACCTAGGCATAAAATTTTAATGAATTACATTAAAATCCTGAAGACATTTTTCCGGTTTTTTTTTAATATAACCTATCTAGTGAACTATACTGTTTCAGCATATACAGAATGAGTCAAATTAGTGAACACAAGATAAAAGAAAGCTCATTTTCGTAGATATTATAAAACATCAATATTTACTTCTCTGGAAATAATTCGCGCTATGGGGTGTCGAAGACATTTTACGTTAGTTATTGAGAAATGGTGATTATAAATTTTGGATTTGTAATGGTTAATTGTACCATATACCGATTGGAAATTAAATGTTTTCACCTTTTTTAAACATAGAAAGATCATTAAAAAATAATGTAATTATCTTTAAGTGAGAAAGTTATAATACGCCGCATGTGATTAGTTAATAGGTTATTTAACTGTACTCATTCGGCAAATATACAGTTCATATAAATATTACATACGAATTTTACTGTACAATTTTTGAAAAATACATCAGCATGTGAAATTTACTAGATGGTAGAAATTTTACCTATGAAGTAAATTTACCGGTAAAATTGTAGGCAACTTTTTTTACAGTGTAGTTATTAGTTTATAAGTTTAATATGCTGATTAATAAGTATTTAAATTAACTGAAATTGTATTTTAACTTTCAACGCTTTAACATGTAGATTTTAAATTTTAACTAAACAATATTGCTTTTTCGAGTATAAATTTGAATAATAAATTTCAATGTAGAGTCATTACACTAAACTTGTAAATATTTCACTCATTTTATTCTATTGAGAAAGGCAAAATTCGCCGAAACATGTATGGATATTAGAATAAAATTTAAATACAAGTCAAATAGGCCTCTTATTAATCTCGTCCACGAATAAAAGTAAAGTAAAGTATATATAAGTACATAGTATTTCCAAACTTTTATTATGAATTTACTGATATGCAATCAATTTTAATTTATGAAAAATTATATCAGAAACATCAATAAACAAACAATAAGTTATTATTTACTTTCGGTGTTTTATTAAACTGAAGTGGATGTTTTCCTTGAGTACATTTTTTAACAACCAATTATGGCGCTATTTTCATCTCTTATCACTTTTCAACTATACTACTACTTTACTTGATTTTCTGATTGTAGACTAGTTTTTAGTCTATTATGCTCAGATGGATAGAGAGAACCCCCTTGGCGAAATTTAAATTTCCTACAATTATTTCAGTAACTTCAACAGAAAGACATCAAAATAACAACTAATCTAATACAAAACCATTGGTAATTTCGTGTTTCAATGTTGAAGTTACTAAGAATAATTGTGGGAAATTTAAATTTTGCCAAGGGGAGAGAACAGGTACAGATGGCTATCAAAATTATGGTGAATTGATCAATCGACTCTATAGAATTTCGTTTTGAAGAGGTGTCGCTGTACTTTTAGACAAGGTAGATATAATCTCTAATATCTAGTTATGATTTACGATATAGACAGTCTGTTGTTGGAACCAAAAATTAACAAATTAATATTATTCCCGCTTGGAATATTTTTAAATTTAATTAGCTTTCGTAAATGTGTTTGCTCAGCTGCGTCACTTGTTCAACAAATATTTGCGGTTTGGTGTCACCCATCTAACAATTTTTCTGAACGCGATCCCATTATTTTTAATGTTGTCACTTTTGGTAACCTAGAAAATGTCATCATTGACGTCATTTGTTATAAGCTGACTGTTGCTGTTGCCCAATCAGTAAAACATGAAAAATGAAAAGACAAAGGTAAGTTAACATTTGAAAACTTCTAGTTTTTGTAACTAACACGTACGGCTTTCAGACACCGAAGAGATGAATATGAATATAGGAGATTAGGCGGCAAATATAGCGACGAAAGTAACGATGATGATGAGGTGGAACTTCATCCAAGAACAACCTACAAAGAACCACCAACGGTCGAGAAAGTCGTTGAGGAAGGTGACACTCTACAGTCCTTGGCAATACGATATGGCTGTTCTGTAAGTTATTAAAACTTGAGATTTTAATGTTATGCTAACATATTGCATAGCTTCCTAACCTATAATATACATTTTACTTACTTATTTTTAGGTAGCAGAACTGAAACGATTAAATCATATTCTGAATGATAATGAAATATATGCCAAAGGAGTTGTCAAGGTACCAGAGCGACCATTTAGTGTGATTTTAGCTGGTGTCCATAGCAGCGGTCGGAGCTCTCCGAATGGAAAGACGCCTAAGAAAACAGATGAAAATCTAGATTTATTAGAAGATAAGTTGAACAACAGTATAATATTAAGTCCATTACCAAGTACCAGTAAGAGTGAGAATTTCAACGAAGTAATATTCAATAGTACTTTAGCAAGTAAACCTAATGACCTCGAACATGAAGATAATGAAATTCAACTGGAAGAAGAAGAAATAACTTTATTGCCGAAACCTTCGTACGATCCCACACCAGAGGTTGTGTCAAAACTTACATGTAGTGGAACGGGCAATGACATTCATTGGGTAGAATTAATTGTGTTAATGGTAATTGTGATAATTGCAGTGCCTGTGATCATCTTTTTTTACATATTTGAGCATCCCGAGCAATATCACCATCACAACTCACACAATAGCAGTCACAGTTCTTGATATTGCATTGCAAAACTTGGAATTTTAATCTGTGTTGTAGTAATTATTTTCCTGTCGTTTTAACAATTATCATTTTTATAGCTGTAATACTCTGTAAGATCAAACTTTCACTGCAATAATGTGCATTATATATAAGGAATGATTTTGGGCAAATTTGTGATAAATTTTCAAAAATGTAATAAATATTAATAAGTATTTAACTATTTTTATATAAATATGTACTACGTACTACTATTATATGGACGTAACAATAAAAATCTCTTATTAATATTTTGTCTTTGAATGTCTCGAATAAAAGGAAAGTGTAAAAGCTTAAAACATACTATATTTTTGTCACATTATTGTTATTCAATAAAATTATACCTAGTATTCATACAAATGTATAAACAACATATACACGCAAGTAAGCACTAAATTTAGCAAACATAAAAATCTAATGGTTTTTCCCTAGTGTCATTCTATTGTTTGTACTATATATTTCTTACAAAATATTTTTTTTTCAATGAAATTGCATATAGTTGATACTGTTGAAACCATCAAAGAGTCGCTATTTTTAACTATTGTTTTTTCTTAAAGTACCCACTCAACATGAAATGTCTATGAAACTTTTCTATTTTCCTGTAACTTCTAAATAATGTAACGGCAAAAATATGTTATTGAAGTGTATAACATATGAAGTTTGAGATTATCATTTTGCCATGTTTCAAAAATACTTTTAATTGTACAACTATTTTCTAATTTATCAGAAGAAATGTTAGGATCAAATCCAAATGTTTCAATATTTTGTGAATAGTGATAGTGGTTACAAAAATCACAAGTTTGTTTGTCTAAACATGAATTAAAAACGTAAATCTATGGTATATACATGTTAATCTTAATACTTTATATCCTACCTGTTTTGATAAAAAATACTTAGTCTAGGGATTTACAAAAATTATATAAATAACATTTGCAATTGTTTTTTATTGTTTCTTGCTTAAAACAATATCATTTTATTCATTCTTTTATTTAATTGAAAGAAAAAAAAAACAAATAAAGAAAAACTAGCAGCCGCCATGAGAATTTTGTAATTTATTACATCTTTTAAAATATAATATTCAGCAACTTATGAAGTAATTATAGATGCATGGGTATCTTAACAAAGATTCACAACTTATATAATTTGTAACATTCTCGGGGTTCAAATAATTACACGGGCGATATATTAAATAGAAAGCATTTATTTCTACACTTACAGCTTAATAAAAATAAAATAACACTACTAAAAACCCTAATAACTAATGTATTTGTTAAAGTAATTAATTAATAGAGATGATATTTTTATTTTAACTAAAAAAAAAAAGGTCGGCTCTTTTTCGATACAATTTGAATAGTCATCATGGGAGGGGTAATTACACAAAAAAGGAAAAAAGAAGGATGAATGTTTGTCTTTAAATGCAAAATTTTGATTTACAAGTAGGTTTCGTTGGCTCATGGGGGGAGGGGGAGGGGTTTAGGGTTACTATATAAAAGAAGTATGTAATGTGATGCATTGTTCAAAATTATGGATAAATTCTAAAACAAAAAATGATTTTGTTGTTCATATTTAGATACACACATAAAAAAAATACATTAAATACATTTAAACTATTTTTCGAAATTTAACTAATTCGGATAAGAAAGTTATAATGCATAAAAACTTAAGCAAAATCAATTATTTTTAATATCTCGGATACAATATTTACTTAAAAAATTTGCCTTAATTGAATTTGGTCTAATCTATACCAGGAAACAGTAATAAACAATAATGAATCATCTAAGCAATGTAAAAATTCTAAGTATTTATTTAAATTACATTAACTAATATTAGATGTACCACAGTGACCGCACAAAATACCCAAACAGTGCTAGCAAGAAAGTAAATATCGGTTCCGATATGGGAAGCGATATGTAATCTCTTGATTACACCGTTCTCTTACTTACACCGTTCGGGTATTTTGTTCGGTCACTGTTGTACATAGGTATATTACTTAAATTTCATTACATTTTTAAAAAAAATTGCTATGAGGAAGTCTAGCCCATGAGCGTTCGAGCGTTCTATGTGTCTTATGTTAACAATCACCCAAATTGTTTAAAATTAATGTTAACTATAACAAATTAAAATGAAATAGCAAAACAGCATCTTCCTCTTGAGAATAATGAAGCACGCTATACTTTTTTTTTCTGTCCTACTCGATCGAGGCATCGGTCGTTATAGCTGAAGTTGAAGAATCTTCACTGTTCGTGGAATTCTGTAAAAAAAAATATTAATTTATTACATCTAAGCATATTTTAATTTATTGAATGTCTCATATACTAAACATGTTACATAAAATTAAACTAAGTTGAATGTATTGGCGCAAATGGGCATAAGTGCCTGTTCCAGTGGCATATTTACGTATGGGTTTAACGGGCTGTAGCCCAGGGCAACAGAATTGTAGGGGCGGCAAATATCTCTTTACTTAAAAGTAAATGAAGACTAAGTGTGACAAACCATGTATGAAGAGTCTGGTCATATTCGGCAACTGCAGAGCTTAGAAACAGCTATTATGTCCACAGTATGGGTGAAATTTCTTTAAAAGTTTAATGTAACCACTAAACAACTGCAATACATTGATATTGATATGTGTGTAACTTAAAACCTCTATGGGACTTTGGCAAATGATATTGAGAACGCAAGGAATAACTACGAACATTATGAGCACATACAAATCTTCAATTACTGATTATTAGGCTAAAATCAGTAAATTAGCCACATAATGAAATGATTAATCGTTCCTCTCATTGATTCAGTAGTGGGATCTTTTTTCTTTTTAGGTCCCAACAAAATGAGTCATTTTATATATTCAAAGATCGCAAGCTTTTTACAGTATGAAATTTTTCCCAAGAAAAATTTACCTTACGCAGCTCAATAATTGGTAGAGCGATCGTTCAGTAAACGAGAGTATGTAGATTCGAATCCTGCGTGTGGTAATTTTTTTTGGGAAAAAAAAATCCTCTTAATTATTACAGCAGAAATAGATTAATTCATTTTGTATATTATCTAGACTATCCATATACCTAATGCAATCACCTTTTTTTTTTGGTTCTACATGAATGAGCCCTTGTGAGGATTTCTCTTGTCAAAGGAGGAGAAAAGGACACAGTCTCAAAACGAGGACAATCCTCGCGAGACGAGGTGGCTATTGTATACCAACAAATTATCCGAATTAAATCGCCACCATATTATTTACAAAGAAATGTACAACAAATTTTCTTTCATTATTAATTTTGTCGATTCTAATTTGTTGGACAATGGCTGGGAATTAAAAAAACAATGTTTCTATTTCACGTGGTGTGACGTTTCGGCATCCCTTAGATGCCTTTTTCAAACTAAAATTTTATTTAAAATTAAAAAGCAATGTTCCTACATATTTCATGTGGTGGGACGTTTTGACATCCCTTACATGCCTTTTTCAAACTAAAATTGTATTTAAAATCAATTAGACGTTTTTACTTAGTTTACTTAGTAGAGCGCTGTCACTCAAATATGTCTTGATATGTGCTGTCTATGTGTGTTCTAGGAGCTCGACACATTTTTAAGCTTTTTTCCTTTTTTTTACTTCTTCATGGCAATGCTTACCTAAAGTTCTAGATAGCGGGGGACAATTAAACAGAGTAAAGAAGTTTTTATAACAGAAGCAAATAAGTCTTCAAACCAAATTACTCAACTACGCTACATTTACAATGATAATTGGCAATTTTCTGTATTTAAGAATTGTCAACAACTGTAGTTAGTTACTTTTATTACGTGACTACGGTTTTGTTATATAACGTTAATAGGCCAGCAGCTGACAAAAGGACTGATACGGTTTATATAAATACTAGACGTAGCTCCTAGTACAACATTTTCGGTGTTTCGTAGAAAAAAATTACCTGTGCAGTACTACAACACAAAGGCGTCTGAATTCTGTAGCTGTGCTTTCAATAGCAAGCAAATAGACAGAGAATAGATGTAGATTTTACGGATTTGTTTAATGCTCTTGCTCACACCAATCCCAATTATTCTTCAATTATTATTATTCATCCAAATAAAACTATTACCTAAGTATACATAAATCCTTTAAGCAAAAAAAAGAAAATGTGTTATTATTTTTAAATCATTTAATGGAAATCATGCAAGGAAATACTGGCTGGGTTGACGAGGGCAGCTAGATTTAAGTTGAGGGCAGCCCCGACTATAAATACGCCACTGACCTGTTCTCATTACAAAAATCGCTTTTTATCAAAAGAAACAGAGCGACAACAGTTTAAATTAATAAACGAAAATAAACAGTACGGTACGAAACCGTTAATGTGTTTAGTTCTCAATCGTTGAAGTTGAAAGGTACGATTAGCGTTTGTGTACAGTGTACACATACTTTCGACAAAGAAAAGAGAGTAATATGTTTTCTCTCTTTTGTTTGCGTTTGGGTAAAGTTCTCGAAATTCTACCGTACCACAAAGTTTATTTGATAAATATCGAAACAACCCCTCTCCCCTCTACTACTCCTATTTGATAAGAATCATATAATCTTTTACTTTACCGTTGTTTCATGGTAACATGCATTTAACTGCTGATATTTTGGATTCAGAACTCTCTGCTCTTCCGTCATGTTCATCAGCATCCGCATATCTATTTCGTTGAGGCCAGTCTGTTCCAGACAGAATTCAATCTTTTTCGCAATGGGTTCCACAATCGCCTTCACCAGCTCCGCAAATCCCTCCGCAACTTCCTCCAAAATCTATTAAAAATTACGGCTATTTGATATTTAGAAATACCATATTCACTGGGTACCTTCCTTTAAAAAAAGCGTACTCTCAATATCATCCGAGATAAGCTTTCTGCTATTATTTCTTTACGTAATTCATTAAGCTTTATTTATGAGAATAGGAATTTATTACTATCATTACAGTGTTGCAGAAATCGCCAGAGTTTAGAAACTGATTTTTCCTTAAACTGGGGTTCAATAAAACCGCTTAATCGATTTTCATTTAAAAAGGGACTTACAAACCGATATTACAACCAAAATTCAAATGCGATTTTTAAAACCTTCTTAAAAATCGGTTCGTAAAATCGACTATTGCTTTTGTGTTTAAGGAGATTTATACCAACGGGTTGCTGTTCCCAGTCATGTCCCAGTCTCTGTAGCTGCCTTCGTTCGCACCAGTGATGGATGCTTGAACCACCAATAAGCGAAAAATTTAAAAAATGTGTACCGAAAATTCGATTGGCTGGCAAGTAATCGTGATTCCGAATCATTGCACGAACGAATGCAGCTTAATACACCGAGAAATAAGATTTGCTGATTCAACCAAAAATTGGTTTACTCAACCATTTTGTGTATTTCAATATGTTCAAGCTACTCGAATATTTAAATCAATTACGCAGAATTGGTTACAGAAATGCTGTTGATTGAATGTGCAATGATGGTTAATTCTATAATCTTTTAAATGTTGCATGAACAAATTAACTCGTGGTTGGCACTTCTGTATAAACTTCAGACTTGTGGCACCACAAAAAGAAGTCAGGGGAAGTAAGATGAAATGTTAGTTTATGTTAAAATAAAAAAAACACAAATCACAATCATGCTTTTTGCGATTACAGCGCAATTTGTTAGGAATCGAAGAAAAAGTTTCAAACAAAAACTACATCTACATACAGAAGCAAGCAGTTGCCAACTGTTCCCAGTGCTTCTGCTGGATAGGTATGCTACCTAGCACTACGTCACTGATACATTTACAACTGTTAGGGGCAAACGGCCATATTTTGTAGCGAACTTTTGTTGCGTTACTTACGCTACGATATATTGTTGTTCAATTACTCTGATATCTGACACTTCAAGCAGCGGTTATATGGGGCGCATTCAGCAGAAGCAAACAGTTGCCACATTGTCACATTGCGTTCAACACGGTTGAATAACTATGAGAAATATATAAACAAGGGTATTGGCACAGTATTCGAATAATTCTCGCAGTGTTTGAAACCGCCAGCTGTCAAAACTATGTTTGTGTATGTATTATGAAACGAAAACGAAAGTGACATGAGTATTTATGTTGTAGTATTTGCAGTTTATTGTGCGGAAATATATACGAATAAAATTCACATGGAGCCATTCAAAGATATAACAGGAAAAAAATGTTCTGCAACAAGATCGGTTTGCATCAATGGTAGCGCCGTTTGGGAATAGATATACATATACTTTGTATATACTTTAATAAGCAGTACTTATTGAATAGTTACAAATGTTTTGTTTAGAATCAAAATAATTGTTTTTTATTATCACTGCAACCTGTTCGGCAACTATACCGAGTTTTTATGCATAAGTTTATTACCTATTTATATAAATGTTCACGGGCCGATATGATATATACTAGGATGATGAAAATATGATTCGCTCGTGATTGAATTTACGAACTTAAAAGAATTTTATTTTTGATTCGTGAGCACATCTTGCTTTCGACTTTCCGTGAAATATAAATCTCGCTTGCAACTGAAACTCAAAGCACTAGGAACTAAAAATATTTATCAGTCGCGGGGGAATTTTGGTTTAACTATCAATATTTATAAACGATATCAAAACCGATTACAGTTTCTGTTTCGAAGACTATTAACCGCCACAAACAAAACCGGATTGACAAAAAAAAAATCGGAAAGCGGTCTTACTATTTATACTTATATTTGTCGTGTAGATATTATACCTTCAGTGGTACCTACATTTGCAAGACCCGGCCGTACGTTATCTTTTGCCACTTCTTCTACTGGAAACTAAAAATTGAAAAAAAATACCAACTGTACGATACACATTTTGCTTACTTACCCCGCTTATATTAGTTATTACAACCAATAAACCTATTGAGAAGATTATAATTATACGTATCATTTTGTAGAACGCTAATAAAATATTTCGACTGTAAGAATGTGCTTAACTAGAAATTGCAATTGATCGCGATTTATTTATATGTGAAATCGAATAAACAGTATAGTTCAAAGTTAAAAGTTGCAAAAGTTCATCGTAAAGTTGATTAGGTATTTTTTATTTATTCATCATAGGTTAACAGTTCACATTTTACTTTTGATTACAAATTAAGATAAAAAAGATTTGTTATAGCAGCAAAATATTATATTGACAGGTATTTATTTAAAGCAAATAATAATTTGCTTAGCCTAACGTCGGTTATTGGATCATACAACGTTATTTTGGCTGTTCAATGTTAAATCCAATAAAGTATTAAGATATCATTCAAATAATTATAATTGTTTTGAATCAAAAAAGATATCATTTCCAATTAAACAATTCATTCTTAACTACTATTAATTATTCTGTTTGTTAAACGCAGAAAAACATATTTCGAGCAACAACTCCAAAGTATTACGATTTTTCCTCTGAAAAATCATGTGATTTAGAAATATATATTCTATCTTTTCTTGTATATAAATCTATCCTTTTCATCGAAGACAGTTGTTAGGTGTTGAGTGAAGCGAACAACACTCAGAATGACCAAAAACGGAATGATTAGATTTAGGCCGCAATCTCCTGATGGTAATCAAACCTGCAACATGTCCCGGGATGACATATTGAAAAAAAATCAGCTTTGTGAACGAGTATGCGTAAAGCCTAGCAACAAGAACAAGTGGCATCAAAACACCAGTAAAAATTAATCTCTCCTCAAACTGTGGAGCACTGTGCAACTGAAGGGCGTTATACCTGTGACCATGTTATCAATTAGGAAAAGAGGCGGTGTTTACGAGGGATAGCCCGATAATTAGGTTTGGGTTAATTTCAGCTAGCGTAGTTAAAGCGTTTAGGGATAAACTTGATAGTGACTGGCAGCGTCGGTGGGATATATATACTTTAAATGGGAGTTGAACTAGGAAATTTATTGGTAACGTTACATGTCTTGGCGAAATGGGGTTAATTTTTCGTATCAGGCGATGAAATTAATAACGGGTCTCGGTAACTTTAAATGTAGAATTGGGAGGGTTAATGTTTCGCATTGAGAATGTGGTGGGCATGTTTTATTTCAATGTCCACTCACTGATTAGTGGCGGCCGCGTACGTAAGTTTAGGCATTAGCTAAGAGGTTAAATTGGCCCGGACGCGAAATAGATACTATAGAGGTGGCGAATCAGCCGAATAGTGGGAATTTTTTTAGTAATGATGTGATTTAGTGATTTGGATTAGTGTTAGATAATAGTTATTGACATAGTTTATAAATATTTAAAAGGTTAAATCTTTAATTTAATTACTATTCGTTAGAATAACTAGGACTAAGTTATTATTAAATATTAGGTACTGCTTTTGTTTCATTTGTTTTTAGATCACTACGACCCTTCTGGTGATTAAATTTCAAACACATGGTGTGCGAAGAACGGAACAGCTACCTGAAGACGGCACGGCTGTTAGAGTGGAGGAGAGTTCGATGTATACAGGGTGAGTTTTTATCTTGAGACAACGGAACACCTCTAAAACACTGCATCCAATCAAAAAAAGATCTTAATAAGATTTGTTGTAATGTAGGGGGCTCACTGAATGGTGCTGAACTCGATTCCCCACCTCACCCCCCAGAGTGGGGGGAGGGACAACTTTGAAATCTTAAATGGGAACCCCCATTTTGTATTGCAGACTCGGATTCTGCGCAACCAAGCATGTAGCTTTTGTTTGAAACTTCTTTTTCGATTCGCAACAGATTGCGCTGTAATCGCAAAAAACATGATTGTGAACGTCTAGAAAAAATATACAAAAAAGAGAAGCAAGCAAACATGATTTTGTGTTTTTTTATTAAACCACTGATTTGTAGCAGTGGCGGCTGGTGCATATGTCACAGGCGGGGCCAATGCAGCGATTGAAGTTCGTGTGCTATCGTCCGAAATAAGTTCCGAACTTATACGAAGAAATTAAATCATCGTAATGCTCCTCGTAAAATGTATTTTACGTTTACTTGTAATTTCTTTTTTAATTTGAAAGCATATGCTATCTTATAACGTGAACAATGTGTTCGTTTGTTACTGCGTAATAAACATGGCTAATTAAGGTGTATTATGTGTGCGAACAGTTAAATGAATTTTACTAATAATAACGAAACTAGTCACTATAAATACTTCAATTGAAATATTATTATAAATGAATGCAAGAAGAAATGACACATCATTTTCAAACATGCTAAACAAAGTGTTCTGAATGACGCTTTACAGTGGCAACTTTGATATATTCTTGCCGGTTTTATGAAATAAGTGTGAATATTTCAAAAAGTATAAGAAATAGCTATACCAAACCTTAATACTAATCGATGTAGAATCCTGAGCTGCATTTAATGCTGCACTGAAAAATACCACGTTCCATTTGAAAAAAAGAAGTTTTCTTAAAGATATCCATATTGGACCCGAGTTTCTGATCATCCTGTATAGAATATTGCAGTTATCGCTGTCGTAATCAATACCTATGATTTGCATTCATATCAGTAGAATACCTTAATGTTTAATAGCCTATGAGATATTTAATTTTATTGGAAAGAGTGCAAACGTCAAATTTTAAGAAAATTACAAACATCTCAAAAGCGATTAACTTTAGGAACAGGAAACATTAAGACAAACTCATCACAAATGATGCGAGCAATACACTGGATCCATAAAAATTGCACCATTCCATTTAAAATAGGAAAGTTGATATTGACACTCTGTATACCAAAAGTGCTATAAAACTGAGAATATTCCCTTCAACTTAATCATAGTTGATCGTGACTACTCTGAAAGTTTTAAACTCAAATTCCCAGAAGTTTCCAAAATTCTAATGACCCAATTCGGTGGGATACATCGTATATGTATGACAATGTTTACATCAAAATTGATAAAAGATAGAGGTAATGAATACACAATACCTGTAGTTTTATGATTCTTTATTGAATATAATACAGAACTAAATATATGACAAAATCAAAACTAAAACTAGAAAATATTTGGTTGGTTCATGCAGTTTTAATCATGGAACAATTATTGTGATTATAGGATTTGTACTGCTTTGTTCCCTGACAATAATATATTACACAATATTATGATGCTGTTAGTATTATTAGTACGTGGTACTGTACATTATAAGAAACGTGTATAAAGTAATGATGAACTATAGTAATTATAATAATAATAAAAAAAAACAAACAGCTACAAAGATAAACTTGATACATAATCTTAAAACATAGACAGATGTTTTATAAGAAATTATTTCTGTTTTATATTTTAATGAACATAAACATTATATTTCTTATTGTCATTATTTCTATATGTATTCCTTATAGATATAATATGCAAAAAAAAAATCTTGAAAAACATATACGCTAGAAAAATATAGATATACGCCTTGCTTTCGTTTCATCGTTATAAAGATAATATATATTATAGGTATCCATAAAATAATGAGCAAAAAAGGACATAATTAAAATGCACAAATATGTTGCGGTATAAGTTGAACGAACTGATGTCTACTTCAATTGGAATCTTGATTATAATGCCCAATATGGAGATACGAAGAGATACAGTGAATAATAAGTATAATATTGGAATGTAATGATAAAATTAAATCAACTTTAAAATGATGAATAACCTTATTTGCTAGATTATTATATGTAGAATAAAAAATAATTCGATATTCTCTTTTTTTCCTTCTTAATTCCTTAGTATATATAAATGGTGATATAATATGTCTTCTCTTTATATTATACATGACGTTCTGGTCCGCATATCCATTAATAATTACTGCGTTCAGAATTGTTGTGTACACTGTAATAGAAAAAAAAGCGAAAATTATTTTGAATTTACTTAATATATAACACAATATATATCAGATTTAATCACAAGTGTTGCCTATATATTAGGAAATTAACCATAATATTTTGTATTTTCTGATGAACAATTAAATATTAAACACATTATACAACATACAGAAAGCCAAAAGCGGTACGCGACCAACAACAAAAACAACAATTTCTATGGCTTTATATCAGTGGGTAAGTATATTACATAATATTTTTTTAAGTCCATTCCTTCTGAATAAGACGTCATGCATCAAAACGGCCACATAAGCGCTATTTTCCATTTGGATTGGGGCAAGTTTTTACGCTACATTGCAGGAAATTTCAGGAATTTACCAGTGCAAACTGTAGTTACAACACAAACACGTTGCAATATTACCTGAAATTGAGGTACGCAAGTTTTACTTTAAAAAGTATGTAAACAATTAATATAAATTTACCGTTGTTACACGAAAAATACAATTTTCTGTTTATTTTATAGTTTGATGGTTTAAATTAACTATTTATTTTTTTTCCTTTTCATTTCCATTTCTTTATTTTTTCTCCTCAAGAAAACAATAAAACTGCTCATTGTTGCGGCAAATTTCTCTTAAACATTTTGTTGCTTGTTTTTGCTTTTAATTATATACATTTATCGCTATCAGAACACACAGAATATCAGTTGAAATAAAAATTGGTCGACCAATGTTCATTCATACAGATTTTTATACATGTTTTACCAACATTTTTGTATGAAAGTTGTGTGTGCTGTTTTAACGCCCTGTATGCACTACATTTTCGTGTTTCCGTCTTAAAATATGTAGTGGCCATTCTGATTGTCCGATATTGTTGATATTTTAAAGAGACTTTATTTTATTATCAAAAAAAGGAAGCATTTTTAAATAAAAATTATGTGCAAGTGTTTTCACGATTTCTGCCAATTTAATAAGGGAACAAAAGTACGAAGCTTCAATTCATTCCTTTTTTTTTCATACCAAAACATGAAAACACTGGACACATAGAGGTAACATTTGAACAAAGATACTTTGAGGAGCGCAATGAGGTTTTGATATAAATTTAAATACAAGAACAAGCAAAACATAAAAATCAATAAAAAATTACAAATAATAGGTTTCTAATAGCCAGTTACAAGTAGCAAAAAATTAAGTTATCACTAGACGTGAAGACTTGTCCGTTCGGCAATTCTTCTTGCAAAGATTTCACATTTCACCAGAATTTTTTCCAATTCCATTAGAAAATTTAAACAACATTCATATTTCGCGTGCATGGTTTAGATGTTCGGCAAGATATAGTACTATGTGACTCAAATCACATTCCAAATATTGATATTTTGTAATAGAATTAGAAAAATACATATATGAGAATATAAGATTGATAAAAGGTTGAAGACAATTCTCAATAATCAAGGTATTTATACCAAATTAAATTAATAACTCAATTATCTATATATTGCGCACGGAAACGGTACAAGATGCTGTGTTAGTAATTGATTTTCATGTTTTCATGGTTTTCAAACCTGTAGTAAAAAAATAGTTTCATAATCCTGGCTGATATTAAGCTACAAAAGTTCTTTGACAAAGACATTCTTTTATAAAAGATAAATGACAATGTATAGATTTTATATTACACTGGGTAACATATTTTATAAACTTGCAAAATATCGATGTTATGTATTGATGAAGAAATTTACTAAAATTTATATCGCTACCTTCACACTACCATTGATCAACTGGTATCAGCTGATTTCACCGTGAATGGAAAATATACTAATATTTAAAAGAAAGGAAAATAAATATTAAATACTTTCAACTTTCTAGATTATGTCGTTATGTCAAATATCTTTATAGTGTTGGATGACAAATTAAGATAACAGATCTTTTATAAAATAATATCGTTTATAAAGGTTAATTCGTTACATAAAGTGTTTGTACTAATGTTTTCTTTTCTTTTATAAGGAAAAGAAATTTGGTGAGATGGGGATAATCATAATTTTTGAAGCGCAATGATATTAAAAAATAATTAAATATTGTTTACAGTTATAAAAGGACTAGTTTTAAGTACTTTTATAGCTCTATTAAAAACGCTAGTTACACAAATTAATTTATCGAATATTACAACGTAAAACGTAATGCATATTCCAACTTTTTCGACAAAATTCAGAACTAATTAATCAATTAATTGCTGTTTCTTACGTTAAAGTGCACAATAATATTTGTAAAATACTGGAATATACATTTTAACTATGATACGAGAAAGTAAGATATGCTCTTCTGAAAATCAAAACTCGACATTGTTGTGGTCTTACATATATCATCTCCCGGCTATTTTGCCATTGTCGTTATATTTGCCGTGTTTACAAGTTGAAAACTACATGTAAAAATCCAAGTTAAATCTATGCTTAATATAAATTTGATTGAAGGAAGTGGCAGTAGAAACAGTTTTTTATTTATTTTAATAATAGCTTCAAGTGCTTAATTTCTTTGTGTTTGGTAAAATAAGTTATTAGTAACACTGTTGGGCCCTCAAATACGCCACAGTTAGATGCACAAGAACATACCTTATATTCTTCTATCATGCATTTTAACATATAATTGGTGGATCTTAACAACACAAGAGTTATAAAACCTTGAAACACAAATACAATCTGTTATTGCATTATACCGACGAATGTAGTCAGTAATAAGCTTGCCTGCTTGTTCTTTGAAGCGGATATCGGGAAGTTTTATGGGATGATTAGTGATTTTTTGTTACCAAATATAGAACAACAAAATCACTAGTCTTCCACATAACGCAACCTGGTTAGTAATAGTAAAGTAGTAATAGTGGTAGTAGTAGAAGAATAGCCAGGCAAATAGCTGAAGATTCCATACACCACTTGTTAACTCTTCGTCAATCCACCAGATGGCAGCGAAATGGAATGGTAAGAAATGCAGTGAAGAAAAACAATGGTATACTCGCGAGCAAGAAATATTGAGATTTCCCTGGCTTTTAACTCACTATTTTCATCGGATTACTGGGATTTGGTATCAATATTTCTACTTAGGAGTGTACAAACGTTATGCAATAGTTACAACGTTAGTTATTACAATGATGACAATTGAAATATAAGAGTAAAATAAATACAAACTATTTTCAATCCACATTTTGGAATATAAGCATCGTTTTATATATACAATTTGCCGATTGTCTGTTTGGCGTTATATGCAAATTATAGATTGAGTACGATTTCAGTGCAACTAGTAAATGAAAAAAAATATGATTGTGAAATATCACACACAAAACTATGAGCTAAAGCCACCAACAATATTTAAAAACAACGTACCTCTGTTGCAGTAAATATTGAGCCATTTGTATTTGATTTGGTAAGCCTGTGATAGTGATAATTCTATCG
This sequence comes from Protaetia brevitarsis, assembly GCA_004143645.1. Lineage (NCBI taxonomy): Eukaryota > Metazoa > Arthropoda > Insecta > Coleoptera > Scarabaeidae > Protaetia > Protaetia brevitarsis. Next base: position 47,007 of record RXPK01003733.1, read on the forward strand.
TTGGATCCGGGCAATGGTTCGTCTATGGTGATACCAGCACCAGAGTCTTGTCTGATTTTTCTGATACGACCGCCACCCTTTCCTATTATGGCGCCAGCGAGCTAAAATATAAAGTTGGTCGAAACGTTGTTCGGTACACTTTAAGATTTTCTTACATCTTTAGGAATTGTAACTTGTGTCGTCGTCTTGTTGGGAGACATTCCGTTGCCCTGATTGTTTCCACCCATGTTTCAGGCCGCTACCGCCGCCACTGCCGCCCCCCATGATCGGCCCTTGACTCATCAGGGAAGTACTTCCATTCATCGGTCCTCCACCCCAGCCGTTGTTCCTTTGATTTTCGAAAGGACTGCCGCCATTCATTCCCCTAGGGGGGCCATTGAAGTTCCCTCGCGATGGAGGAGGAGGTCCGCCCATACCGCGGTCATGAAATCTGTGCAAAAAAAAATTTATATAAGTGAAAGGAACTTAGCCTTATTCCAAAATTTGCACAAACACCGACTATATGCATGTAAAGATAAGAATGTCTTATTCAATTCAAAAAATTAATTTTAAAGAAATTTCAAGACGACATGTTTCGGCTATAAATAAACCATCTTCTGGTCTTTTACAAGAGAATGTATGTAAACACTAGTAAGTCTATATAATAAGCATGGGAAAAGTGATATTACGCAAATTTACATTCCATTCAGCTGTAAAATGTAAAATGATTTCTACTAAATAAGCACTCATTAATTTCTAATTACTACAATTCGTACGCACTTTTGTTATATTGACTGCTGACTGACGGGGTTCTATTAAAAACGAGTTTTTGTTTCATGAATTTTATAGTTTAAATTAATGTTTTGCAAAATTTCAGCTTGAGAAATTAGTTGCGCTGACGTCACGTGTTCCTTTATTTTGCTGTCTGACGGTTGGATTCGTGTCCTTATTACATTCACTAATTATTTACAAATTTTGAGCTTTCAGAAAATAGTTTAGAGATGCTAATTAATTTTACACCTTTCCGAGTGTCCCGCGCAAGTGTGCCGGCCTCTGAAGTGCTGACTCTATTGCTTAAGTACAACTCGATTTCAAAATATCAACCTTCCGAAAAGTCTTGCAGTTTTTTTGACGCCAGCTCCCCGACTATAATCACAAACGCCACAAACCAGTCATAAACTGTCAACAACAAATTTAAAACAAATATAACCAATCATAACTGCGGTAAGTTTATAAATGCAAAAGTAACATGTGAAGTTAGTCAATATACGCAGCTGATTTTATAGCAATGACATATAATTTTCCCAATCTAAGGTAACCTTAAGTGAAAAATATGTTTTATGAAACATTTTTTTTTATGTTAAGGAGTGCTTAAGGAAGAGTATACCTTAAGATGGGAGAACTATGAATATTGCGCTCAGACAGGAGGTTTGCTTTTTATCAATGTTTAGTTAATTTTTGCGATAAAAATTTGAGTGGAGCGCAATGTATTTTTGTCCCAGCAGGGAGGAAAGTAGGTAGGAAAGTAGTAGTACTTTTCCTCCTTCGGGCGGGAAGTAAGTGACATTGACATGATGAAACTGTACATCTTATAATATGTGACATTATTGATAGATGAAATTAGTACATTCGACCCAATCTGAGACCATTTATGAGATAATTGCTAAATTATTAGGTATTAAATTTCAATTAAACTATTTATAACAGTTTTAAAACGACGCTAATTTGACAGTTCTGAAAAAAATATTTGACAGATTAAGCCAATTTATCATGTCACTCACAGGTATGTCTTTACTATTTTTAGACATTTATACAAATTGGATTGGCTGGGGGAAAAAAATAGTATTCAAACCACGTGAGAAAAGTGCTATTGCAGGCCGCGGGCAAATATTATAAACCGAGCCGAAGGCGAGGTTTGTAATTGCCCAAGCACTTTTCCCCCTTGGTTTGAAATATACTATTATGGCGTGATGAAACAAATTTCTCCAATGGAGGTGTGTTTTTTAAGAAGAATAATCACTACCGATTGCAAGAAAATGTATTAATAGTGCGTCCACATGCCGTACAAGTTCGATTTACTTTTAATGTTTGGTGCGAATTTAAATGGTTCGATGGTCGTTGGTTCGGTGTTCTATAATACAGACAGATATCTATAATTGTCTGTCTGTTTCTTATCCATGGGTTGCTCCAAGATTTGGAAGTGTATGTTCTTGGTATTAGCGGATCAATTATAACGGTGCACGTCAACACTTGCATTTTACAATAACTTATAAAGAGAAATTTTACATATGATACAAAACTTTAACAATAATTTTCCATTGTTCATTTTTTGAATAATTAAAATTAATTTTATCAATTTAATTTGAATAATGTGAAGTTTCAGTTGTATACTTCTTAATTTTGAAAAAGTTTTAGTGCACCACAACGAAACGTTAATTAAATCATTTGCTCACAACTTGAGTGTTGCTTTTAATAATTGATCCGCTAAATACCAAGAAGATACCCTTCCAAATCCTGATATCAATAACGCCAATTATTTGATGAATCACCCTTAAAATCGCTTAAAACATACGAATTAAAAAATACTTAGTTACATGAAAAATGGTCAATTCATGCCCGGTAACATAAAGCGTATGTAACCAAATGATTAGTTAATCATTTGTTAGAACTAACAAAGTGTTAAGTAAAAGTTGAGTAACATAAACTTAACCATTTGTTAAATGTCGAGTAATTAGTTAACAACTGATTAATGGCTGTTGTAAACTAGTTAACTGTAAATTTACTAAAAATTGATAGTTCAGTTTGGTTCCGATAGAGAGCCAACTTGAAACTTTGACGTTTTCATCTAGAAATTCAGTAATTGAAGTTTTGCTTCTGGCTTATGTCAAGTTTGTTATAAAGATTATAACCAAAACGGATATATGAAATGATTAATCATCGTCCTCCAATGAAGAACTATTCGATATACTAGACAACATATATGATAGACGTCATAGACCACGACTATTCAGAGAAGAATCATGAAAATATAAGAAAAAAAAGGCAAATAAAATAATGATTTGGTCGTGTTGATTGTTCTTTTTCATAAAGTTGTATAATGTAAATAACTGCTCTTTCCTCCTTAACCCAGTAGTACTATGACAATTAAATTCAGATGTAATTTCTGCTCATACTCCATCCGTTTTTTTTTTTATTTTCAACTCCTCCTTTATAATTTTCAATGATCGCTAACAATATGTGTTTCTCTTGTACCGTAAAATTTCTGGCTCTTCTCACGGCATCCTGCATTTCCGTACTCATTATGATGCATAGTGTCAAATTTAGTGATAATATTGTCAGAAATCAAATGTTGAAATTACACCTACCTAGCCTCCATAATTATAAAAATGTAATGTAATAATCACTAAACGTATATATTTTAAACTTACTGCTGCTATCTTATTCCAAATTAATTGATCAGTGATCAAATTGAATCAAAAATAAAAATTCTGTCAAAATATCAAATAGATTTTCCGTCTAAGTTCACATGTTCCGCCATCTATTGATGCAATCATGTACGGCAACTTTCGTTGGACATTCGGCACATTTCGTGCTTTGGTAAATCTTAACAAATGTGTAACTACCGGAATAGCGGTGGTTAAGTTAACAACTGATTTAACAAATGATTATCTCCTAACAAACCTTTATGTTACTGATTTTTGCTGTTATCCATTGGTTAACTTTGACAAATGGGTAACTATTGTTTATGTTACCGGGCATCAGTGTTGTGTGTTACTCGATTGTATTAATAGGTATCACTGAGGAAGTGAGCGATATACGCTTTTCAACATAAAGCTTCATTGTGAGAACATGTGCGCATTTGTAAACGTCATAGATAAGAAAAATTCGAGTGGGTGGCATCTCCCCACCTTTCCCAAAGAAGCTAATCCTTCTAATATAGGCAACATTTTTTATTGTCTTAATTTGACAACTTTCTTTTTAAATTGAAACGAAGAAAATATGACAAATATGAAAATAAGTCCTTACCCTCCACCCAACGGTGCACGCTGAGGCGGCGGAGGTGGTGGTCCTCTATTATTGGTGTTAAAGCGACCGCCTCCGTCACGGTCTCTGGCGGGGGCAGCACCGGGTGCCGCACGTTGTCCTCCACCGCGTCTGTCGTTGGAGTTGTTGCCATAGCCGCCGTACTCTTCGGCATAGAAATCGTCGTAATTGTGAGGATCGTAAGGGCTCACAGGTCCCTTGATGGGATTCTGGAAAATTAAAGAATATTACTATAGTTATTCGATTTTGGAAATCGGTGAAGAGAATATCGGTTTAGTAATTTCAATAAAATATATCTAATAGTAGTTAGTTCATTGTGTAATAGTAAATAATTATAGCAGGATAATATGAAATAAAAGAATGTATACTTTAATTATATTCCATAAAGTGGTAGAAATTTAATAGTAAAGCCATTGAGAATACACTTGACATTATCAGTGGGTTATGGCAAGTTGTAAGTGTACAGACTGATTGATTTATTATGGAATTGCGGCGTTTATCTCGTAAAGTCATGAAGGAAATCATTTTCTCCAAACGATATTATATTTGTCTTGAAGTACTCACAATGCTAATGGAAACACGCAAAAAAAAAACTGAACGGCGCTGTGTCATGACGTCGCCAAATTATTTTTTCCAGCAACATACCATTTTTATTACGCCTCTGAAAAGATTTGTTCATTTTTTTTTCAAATACTTGTACATCATAATTTTATTCCTTAAGAAGTTATGTCTGTATTAATTATGTCGATTGCAGGTGTACTTCTGTACATATTACACATTTTAACTTTTTCTTTTTCGCTTAGAAAAAAAAATGCATTTTTTTTGTTAAACTCTTAAATTTTGCAATCAAAGAAGACGGTAGTATGTAAGAGACCATCAGTGCCAGAATGAAATAATATTAAATAAATTTAGATCGTACTCTTACACTCAGAGGAGAATGGTGTTTAGTCAATGCAAAAAGCGTTAATTTAATACACTTTTTGGGTTGTATATAAACAAGACAACCATTGGATTTATTCAACCCATAAAACAGTGTTAGCATAAAATGTTAGTTGGACACTAAATTAAGTAACAAGAACAGAAAAAAGATGAGTAATGTCAACGCAAAATATGCTTTCACTCTGCACCAAGTTATATTCCAAATAAGTCAACATTGTGTTGGCTGTAGTATATAATTTGTTTGAAATAACGTTATTTTGACTCAACAGGCAAAAAGTTTCAAAACTGTATTGGTATCTGTAATGGTCCAGTGAACATTATTTTGGTTTATATTAATACAACAATGTATGTTGGGGAAACAATAGAAGTAACTTAAAATAATATTATTTTCATGTGTTAATTATACTAAAAAAAATTATACTTTTGCTTAACTATAAATTTATTTAATTGATCCAAAAAATATTGCTTTCCACGAACACGGTTCCTATTAGATATTTATCTGGTAAATATACCAGATTATTGTTTAGTAATCGCGTTTACCTTGCTATTTATGCTAAATATGTTCGGTTACAGGAAGGAAGTAGGAAAAGCGCCATCTATAGTTTCTGTAATATATATAAGTGTTTAACGTATTTGCTGTACTGTATAGGGAGAAAACTACTACAAAATAGATGTGATGCTACTGTCGTACTCATATTCTTCAATTTCCACAACTCAAAACGTAATTCTATTTAATGCTTCATATTCGTTTATCTAACCACATTTTTAGTTGAATGGAAAAGACAACATGTTAACTTTCTAGTAATATTAATGGAACCATTTTCAGTGTTAATTAGAACAAGTTGAAAGTTCAACATTATTTCATATTTTCGTCGAAGGTTTTCACGACGAATCCAAATTGCTTTCGGACGTACGCGATTGTTCAAGAACATGCCCAGAACATATTGAAATTTGCCACTAAAGTTTTTCATTTAACTGTGGTTTTTTGGTTATGTGAAAATGAATTAATATTGTTTCAACACTTTCTATGTATTAAAACAACGCAAATTTATAAGTTTGAGTTAACGTTGCACTTTAAAGTGCATAGGTAAAGTACTAAACTTTAAAGTACATAAGTAAAGTGGCCACCTATAAATCAACACTACATATCGATAATTCAAAACAAAAATGTTAACGCAATATATATGTTTTAGTCAAACACAATAGCGGATTTCTTTAACATTATTTTGTTTTGGGCTAACATAAAAATGATAACACAAAATTTTATGTTGGATTAAACCAACCACTTTTCTCAGTGTAGGTGAACTTATAGTTGGACTACATAAAGAGCATAAACAGAATTAAGTTGAAAGATTCAGCATTCATAAAATTGTAGGTGGAAAAAAATCTCTTTTGATGGCGATATTAAATATTTTAACAAAACAACGCATTTTTTTTAATAAAAAAAAAGACTAAAAAAGTGTAAGAAGCATAATACCTACAATAGAGACATTATTAATGTATAAATGTGAATGTTTTTAGAAAAAAATCTTCAAATTAAAACATCTTTTACCGGCGAGCTAGAAATGGTGATACGTTACTGGAAAAAATGATTTGGCGACGCGTAAGTACAGTTTTTTTTTTGTGTTTCCACCTTAATTTTGAGTGATAATCAAGACAAATATAATACCGATAACAGAAATTGATTTTCTTCACGATTTGACCAGATAAACGCATATTCCATGATAAATTAAACACCCAATTTAAAGCAAGTTCAAACAGCAATATACAACGTTTCCTGGCGATATTAAACAATCCAATTTTTCTACCTGATTTGCATAATTGCGGAGGATTTTACAACTGTATTCCTCAATAAATCATTTACTTGGAACTGTCGACGCTAGCCGAATGCACATCTGTCCAAATGGTGAGTAGTTTTGATAGTCACCGCGCTGCAGGCGACGACATTAAATAGGTCGGGCAGTGTACATTATATTCCGTAATGAGGCTTTTACTAGTAGATTAGTTGTCAACATAGGCGAAGTAATAGTTGCCATAATGGAGGTAATTAAGCTAACAGATTGTTGCTATCAATAACCTAGTTTCCATATAAATATTGAAATCTGTGCTTGTATCGTTCAACGAGGAATTTACAGCTATGATAACTGCGTGCAGAGGTGTAGTTATAACACTCTTTTAAGTTTAAGGTAAAAATGTTGAAAAAGTCACTATTTCAAACTGTTATTTATAGATTCTGATTTAAACAGTTATGAGAACCAAAATAATGTTAGAAGATACAGCAGTTCAGACCTAATATGCGTTTCGATTATTGTGTTACATCGGTTTTCTTTCGGTTCTTAATTGGTTTTATTCCAAGTATACAGTGTTAGATATATAATTCGTCTGTAGATATAGTGCGATGTTAATGCATACCGCTTATAATGTTTAAACAAGAACGTCCGCTTTATAATTTGAAACAGACTATGCATTATGTAGACAAATCGTACAACAAGGCATTAATTTCAGCAGTAGGATGATTAAAAACGATTTAAATATACACTACCGGCCATCGAAGTTAGAACAACTAGTAAATTACTGCTAACTAAATAAAAACGACAGGAATCTGAAAGAAAATAAAAATGTATTCGCAGAAACAAAAATATAGACAAATAACAAGAAGAAAAGTTCGAAGTTGGGCATGATTTCTAAAACATTATCCTCTATTTGAGACGCGAGATCTTTGCAGATCCGTGCCGTGTGTTTGAGGTGGTCATCATGCACAACACGAAGTTCTCTTCAATTAACCGCAATCCTGAAATTACAGCATTTTCTTTCAATATGCGCCTATAATATTCTTTGCGCATAATGCTGTCAATTTTTACGACATCACCGGGCCTCGCATTGCTAAAACAACCCCAACCCAAAATTGAACCTCCACCGTGTTTTACTCTGGGAACTATACAATCGCGCAACATTCGCTCTTCCTTCGTGCGAGTTACAAAAACCTTGCGCTTCTGCCCAAACACTTCGAACTTGGACCAGTCGTTTCTGAAATTTTCTACGGTTTAATTTTTTAGTTTCGGCCCAATGTAATCGTTTTTGGCGGTTCCCACGACGGAGTAACGGTTTTCTTACGCGACTGAATAAACCGGCTTCCCTTAAGCAGCGTTTAGTTGTTGTCGTTCGCGTCCCTTATTCATTTCCGCTGCGAATGGCGGGCGCAGTCAATCGCCGATTTCTCTTAAGGCGCGTTCTCACAAGTCAAGTTTAGTTGACCAATTTTAGTTGATCAACAAAAGTTGAATGAAAACTGTAGTAAGAACCTTTCTTTCAATTGAGTTGATCAACTTTGTAGTTGATCAAGAAACGTTTGATCCAGTCAAACTTTTGTCGTTCAAGTGATGAATCACAACGAACCGCTTTCGAGTTGAAACTTGTCTTGAAACGTGTGAACTAGACAGTCAACTTGTGTCGACTGTATAGTATACTTAGAACTGGCCGCGGTACACGTGCTTTTGTGTTTTCTAATTTAAAATATTAGGGAAAATTACCTATAATATAATAAGAGAATGAGCCTGAATGGATCTGAAAGTGTTACGATGAAATTTTTGGAACTATATCATAACCATGATTGTGTTTGGAACCACCGTATCGATAAATATAAAAATAGAGATGATTTCATATGACTTTTATTCATATCACATAACATTCCTCTTTGCTTTTTCTTTAACAAAACTGTAATTATTTGTGCACATTCACGCACAACCTCATACGACGTCTTTTTAAAACTGAAACGCTCGATCAGTTTCTATTGATATGTGTGAACTTAACTTTATTCAAGTATTGTTTAACTTTTGTTGATCAATTAAAATCGGTCAACTAAGCTTGACTCGTGAGAACGCGCCTTTACTCAACACTTTAAGGCGTCGATCCGCGTGGGCTGCTATCCGTGATGGAGCTGGGAGATTCCGGTCTTCGAATGTTCCGGTGTCTCGGTAGCGACGAATAGTGTAGCGTACTGTAGATTTGGCACTCCTAATTTTTCTGCTATCACCTTGCCCTTCCCCGCATAATGTGATAATAGCCGATCTCTTTTCTACACTTCTCGGCTTTCCTTTTGGTATTTTTTAAATAATATTTTCAGAAATACCGCAATTAAACAACCGTATCGTAACTGGTTTACTAATAGAGTAGGGCACAACAAGTACGATATCAATTATTGCCTGCTATATTGGGAGACCTTTAGGAGACACCCATGTGAAATTTTACGATCCTGTCGACTCATTCTTCTATTGTAAGCATGCTGGTCGGCGTTCCTTTAAATATCGTTTGTAATGGTTTTATTACCTGCTATTAGGTTAAATTTGATTTTCGCTTTAATACGCTTATTCTATAGTTCATTTACTATAACAGACGAGGTACTACGTGAGTCAGTATGCTATGACGTCACGACCGTGTTGCAAATTTTCTGTTCTTCAAAACGTAAACAAATCGTTAGGTTATTTAACTGTCAAACACTTTTGACAGGTGAATAAACAAATTCTTAAAAATAACATTTACCGTTACTATTGGTGATGATTCTTTTTGAAAATCAGGATTTAAAGTATGTTAATCATGATAGCAGTGGAAAAATAACAAAAAAGCACAAGTGAGTACAATATAATTTAATCGGGACAATTATCGCTTAAAGTATTCATAGTAACGATTAGTATGCAAGTTTCTTCTCTATCCAAACCAATCTCTCTGATTTACTACTTCTGAATTTCGTTTCCAATATGTTGTACACTAAGTACGTCAAATTTCCAGACTAATTTAATTCAATCCGCTTTATACAATTGTATGCATCCTCCGATCTGCCATATTTCATCCATCGTTTCGTAACAAACTTCCTTTTCTTTGAGAACAAATAATATCTACCACAACGTGTTTCAACCATAGAAAATGTCTTTTTCTTTAAGAGCACTGTTCAAAATGTTTAATGTTTTATGTTAGTCTGAAAAATGTATGTGGAAGAACCACTTCGGTATACAATATTTGTGTATACTCACTGTTTTCGTACATGTCATAAATTGTGTTTCCAATAGCACATTGATAATGAGTAGAATAATCAATTTTTACAACATTTATTTCGTATGCATTTTCCTTTTGGGTTAGTGAATGTTAGTCCTTGTTTACTCATGGGTGAAATTTTGCTTATGTTTGCAACATAAATGTTTAGATTACTCGTTACTCTCTAAAACGAAATACTGTAAAGAATATGACATTAAAAATATATGGATTTTATACTCCTCCCACGAAAGTTAACGGGAGTAATAGCCCGATGTTCTCGCGTTCTGCGTGGAAATACACGAACGAAACTATTAAGTCTTTCGATTGTTTACACAATGGTTTCGGTATGGTTTAGTTGTAATAACTACTTATTTTAAATAAATATACACCAAGTATAAACGCAAAATCCCACACTTTATTGCAAATGCAGAATATAACTCTTTGACGGCTCACAGCAATAACTAAATTGGTGGGAATACATTGGGAAGATGTCATGAAGATATGACAAGCATACAATTTAAAAAGCAGTAGGCACCAACATTGTATCTTTAATTGAACATGAATAAGTTATATGTTAGTTGGTTATTTTAATAATATGGTATTGCATGGCCCGAATTTGCAAGCACTGACGTACCTCGTCTATTATAGTAAATGAAGTATAATGATCATTTCCATCTTAAGTACTTTGTTATATTTTTATAACATATTACATACTTCAATAATAAAATAAGCATATTTTATTATTGAAGTTTTTTACAATAATGTTGATACTGGTTGTTCTAACTTAAATGGCTGGTAGTGTACGTATCCTGCAACCTCTTCCTTGCATGCAAGAAAAATTGCGAACTGTAGAGCAACTATAATACTCTTGGATATGACATGTTTGATGGTAATGAAAAATATAAAAAAAAAGTTATTTGCATCACTACGTCAGAAACTACAGTTTTGCGAGTATGAGTACGGTTTGCTCAAGTATTGTAGAAATACTCCCAAAAGAGTTTCTGGGCGTGTAATACACAATGTTTTTTGAGCCGATAAATCTTAATTTTTAATTGAAAATCGAAAAGAAATTTTGACAGTAGGGAGTTGACAGTACAAGTTGGCACACATGTTACATACCTTAGTATTTTGACGTTTCCGAGAATATTTTTTTTTCTGTAATTTTCTTTCTAGTTTAATATCTATTTAACAATGATAAGTGCAATGAAGATACCTGTTCATCTTAGCATGGTTGAACAGTAGCTTAATGATAATTTATTACACGTCTGTCATGTGGAATCTAGTGTTGCCAACTTTTAGTAGCATTTTTGCTTGCCTAGAAGTACTGCAAAATGAGTGTTTTTGGACGGAGGCGCAAAAAAATAAAATATAATAAAGCGACCAACCAATAACAGTATCTAAACTTGAGAAAATTGCCTCTTAAAAAAAAAATGGCTTTCTTACAGCCGGATATAACTCTTGGACAACATTAACCTGTTGCGACCAGAATAAAAAACCTCACTAAAAGCTCCACAATACAAATGGATTTCCATTACTGTAACCACGGTCAAAGTAGCTTACATGGAGAGGTGATATTTCATAAATCGACTTTTTTTTGTGACAAATCTTAATCAATGAATGAAATATAATTATTTCCGAATGTATCAGGTGACCATGAACACAAATACGTCAAACACCGCTATTACAAAGATACCCATTTGGGATAATTATAAAAAGCACTTTTAGGTAAGTACAAAAATACTCTACGATAATTTAGCCAAAAAAAAAAACCGAAGTTAATTTCCATTATCAGGCGAGGTGCGTTCGTTTTTTACGCGGACATGCAACGCTTCTGTTTGTTTGTATCGTAGCATGGGTTGGTCAGATATATCACCGCTACATGTCACGAACGTGTTCGATTGATTTTATACCATTATACATTGAGAGACTGAATACGGTATCGTTTGGGTTGTACTTGATATATTGCCGGAAAAAAACAGGAATTTTTATGTTAGAACATAAATTACCTTTAACATTAATAGTTTGTTCCAAGAAAAACATTTTGATTATTATTAAGTATTTAAAAAACGGAAGTAGTTGCTTCTAAATTAGCTACTAAAACATGAATTAATATTACTCTAATAGATATTATGTTATAATCTAATGTCTTACTTTATCTGATTTTTCAATCTTTATCAATTTTATTTGATTAATGCGTTTCGAGCATTATGTTTCCTTTCTATTTTATGTTGACCCTTTTTTTACTACTAATTTTAATATTTCAACTTCTGAAATTACGACGTCGACTAAACTTCAAATTATATATATATCCTATTCTACAAATTGCCTAATTGCAGGAACGTTAGAGGTGGGTAGTAGTGCTGCGGAAATCGCCAGATATCAAAAACCGGTTAATCGATTTTTCTTAAAACCGGTTAATGGGTTTTTAATAAAAATGGGTTTTTAAAACCGCTTATAAAGCGGGGTTTGAAAATCGGTTTTTGAAATCTATTCTGGCATAGTTGCATTTTTTCCATTCCAACATACAGCGATATTTAATATTCATATACCTGTTGTGCAATTTTGAGAGGCATACTGCAAAATCGAAAATTATGTAATGAATATTTCGCCGTTTTCAGAGAAAATAATTATTAACGTCTGCATTTATAAAGTAGGTATGTATTTTAAATACAAAAATATATTGTTAATGCGCAATAAATGCCTCTTCTATCTTGACACACACCAAATGTTGTTAATATAATTGTTTTAAACAGATGTTATTCGCGATTATGTATATCTGAAAACGGCATAATGCCCGTTAAATAACTTACAACTCTACAGTTATATCTCTGAAAATTAGATGGGTATATGAATATTACATATCCCTATATGTCATTGAAAAACATTGTAACCGTTTCAAAACAGATTTTCAAACCCAGTTTTAAAAACCGATTTCGCTTTCTGTTTTGAAGGCGATTAATCGCCACATCTAAAACCGGTTTCGATTCGCATCACTAGCGGGTAGTATCCGTATGATTTATATAAAAGATATGGAATTGTTTGGAAGTCAGATGTTAGGCATCCCAACTAACAAATGTTTGAGTAATAAAACTTTCTTCTATCCCATCTATAATTCGTGTTAGCTTTATTCTGCACCTTATTGCTTCGTACTTTCTTCACAACACAAAATGGAAATCATAAATTAATTAAATTGTTAAATATTACTTTTCTTTCATTTGCAGTTCAACATATTTGAAATCTTTCTATTAAATAGAAAAAGAAAAATATGCAAAATGAGAAACAATTAAAAAGAAAACATGTTTTGCCTTCTACAATGTTAATGCGAATGAATTGAATGAAAATATTCCCAAAAATAAGCCTTTTTACTCAAACATCGTCTTAGCGGGAAAACATTGTTCAGTTGTAGAATGCAAATTTCATGTAGCATACACAATTTTTATGTACATCAATTTTAGCTTTTATACAGTATAAAAAAATTAAAGGCTTTATTCGCTATTTTTATCTTCGGCGCAATCTTAAAATTATAAAATAGCAGAAACATACAGTCGCGAGCAAATGTTATAGGCATCCTAAATTTTGGGCGAATATCACAGTAAGAAATGAGAAAATAAAAACTTGTAGGTAATATATTATAAATATGTAGCATTTTAAGGGATCTTATTAATTTGTTGCATATTAGAGTGTTTTTAGTACAGCTTTTAGATGGGAGGGGGAAAGTGACATCTCGAAGTCTTGAAAATATATAAAAAAAATAATACATTTACAAAAGGTATCTATAAAGACTATTGTAACCATAAAGACGATTAATAAACGTGAAATAACTGTCACAAAAAAAATGCAAGAACAATGAATAACACCATTTAGTTTTGTCAAAGGGTGCCTATAACATTTGCTCGCGACTGTATACCTAATGTAAATCATTAATTTAAGATACCTATTCTTTAAGCTTGATTTACATTATACTTTTTTTTTCGTCTAGAAAAAATTCTAAACTAGATTGCATACTAATTTCACCTAGAATTTCCCGCTTTTATTTAAACAGAAGCTATGCTAGTAAGTACATTCTCTGCGCATGCGCAAGCAGTGAAGGGTAACGTGTATACTAACATTTGAGATATAATGATTTTATTTTTGAGGTTAGCGATCACGTAAGTGACAAACAAATACAATATATATATTGTAATGTTACTCTCTCTCTCAGGGTTAATTAAATTTTTTATGGATCCGGTTGTCTAAACATGCATTCGATTCCACAATGATCAATATCCTAAATTTTGAAATAATAATAACAAAGTAAAACAATTGATGTTAAATATTTAAATTTTATATATAATTTATATTATTTCATTTACAATTACGTAACAAAACCCTGTATCAATCCCTACTAGCTCAAAATATACATATAGTGTGTGTGTGTGTGTAACTAGATAAATATTGTAATCAAATTAAAAATAAAACTTAAAGTCCGACCTTGCATCAAATCTTCTATCAGCACCTCTTCAATTTCAAACTTAACTCCAAATCAACCTTCAACAGTATCTCCCAAACACTTCTTCTATACCTTTTTCTTTAGTAACTCCTCCTCCTCAATATTTTCACCTTAGCTTAAAACCAACCATTGAACCATATTTCTTCAAACAGTATTTCTAACGATGATAATTCTATTAACTTGTTTCTAATACTTTTTATTTTATATGTTCTTAATTTTCAGAATTTTACTTTTATCTTTTCTAAGTCAATCCATCATTTTCTTGTAACTAATCAATAATAATCCTTTTTTTATTATCACCATGTGCACCAAACACATATATCATAAATTGTACACAGTCTCCCAAACATCATATTTATATCTTGACAATTTTTAAATGACTTTGCAATTTTGAAATCAACATCTATAAATAGCGTTATATGTTTGTTTATATTAAATTAAACATTAATCTCGATTATAAAATAATATAAAATTATATATTTTGAGTTTATGCAAATACTAAAAACCTATAATAAGTACATATATAATGAGTACCAATCTAATATTACATTACATTACAATATATACAAATATTTGTTTGTATTTATATTGGTAGTTCGGAAAATTGTTTCATGTGCATGTCTAGTATGAAACTTGGATGAAAAAATAGGATCGGATCTAGTTTGTAAACTAGTTTCTAGTATATGAACTTGGATGGAAAACTATCCGACAAAAACAAAGGATATCGGTGTACCTTTATATGTATATATTAGTTATAAAAATATTTAGTTTCTTATGATGTGCTACAACATAGAACTCATATCAGCTTATTAGATCATACGATCTATTTTTGATTAGATGAGTTTATTAATCTCAATAAACAATTTCAAGAGGTGTCCATTCTTTGAAAGTGTTACCGTCGGCGTCGTTGAATTTTCCATCGGATAATTGTTGTTTTCGACTGCGGAAATACAAAGCGTCATAAATTTATTAACCGTTTCTATCTACAGCGGAAACAGCTATTACGGCGTCTCCTGGTATAATTTGTGTAAACAGTTCGGAATAGTAACTTTTAGCTAGATCCTAAAAAAATGAACCTCTTTACCATAACTTGCAATCACTCATTTATTAGTAATAAACTGTGCCCACGCTGTAAACTGCAAAATTTATGACTCTATGTAAATTACTAGCAACTTATTTATTCATAGTTACGGAAGAACTTAAATAATGCAAACTAGATACTATGCATTTTTACTGCTATTTTAAGAGTGTCTATAAAAATTCCGCCACGAAAGATTATCTGTGAATAATTCTCTGGCGGTAAAATTTTTAGTTTGTTTTAACGAGAGTCTTAGACGCAATTATCTTCAGTTTAAATCACAAACAAGCCCATCCCAAAAAAAAGGGAGGGGCGGGTCTCCCTTAAATACTTCTAAAAAAATGGTATGCTGTGAAATAATCATAAATAATAATATTAATAATAAAAGGGTTTCTTCCTTCATCACACATCAAACTTTTTGTTGAATATATGCCCCAACCCAAGCTTTGTTGTGTGAAAATTTGGTGAAATTTGCATGGTGAAACTGATGCTTGGAAAATAATAATAATATAGTAATAATAGTAATAATAAAAATAATAAAACCGGATATAAGACTCTACTATTTTTTACATCTTTTTCTATTTGTCCAGCCGATCTAGGTTAATTTAATTAATACAAATTTATACAAACGGGTACACATATATCATAAAAGAATCAGAGAAGCCCCCATTAAGCATTAAAAAATTAAATAACAATAAGAACTAAACCTGTGCACGTATATAATTTTAATAAATTCCTAAATGAATTTAGACTTTTAGCGTTTTTTATTTTTTCGGGTGCTGCATTAAAGTGAATTATACATCCAAAGTATAAATTACGCTTGTAGAGGCTTGTTTTATGCGCAGGAATGCTTAAATTGTTGGACAATCGCGTTATCATATGTCCTTATTTCTTAAAAATAAGCTTTTCATTTCGTTTATAAAACATCAGCACTTCGAATAAATATAAGAACCATAGAGGCAAAACCTTTAAATTCTTAAATAAAGGGCGGCAGGATTCTATGGTTGAGACACCAGCCATATACCTAATAAGTTTTTTTTTGACAAGTAAAGATTTTTTCTCCAGCACTTGGTGTCGAAGAAGACTAAAGTATACCGCAAACGGGACTCCACGTATGAAAAGTAGAATAAACGAAGAACATGAATGTCACTCCTCAAGTTTCTCACACCAAAATACCCCAACTTAAGATAGCTCACACAGTCAAATAAAAATCGAACAACTACAGATTCAAAGGATCGCCTCCACATCAAACGTAAGGACTACTGCTGACGCCTGCAAAGGCTCGCAAATGCAATAAATCTGTCTTGGACTCATTAAGTCTAAGTCTATTAAGCTCACACTAACAACTCATACCAGAGACAACACTCCCTCCAGCAGAGACGCTAACCTCAGCATCGAGTCCACCACAATACAACTGACATTATCAGCGTACTGGAAACCAAACAGATAGATTGCAAATTACGTAGGTCCAAGAATAGACCCTTGCGAGATACCACAAGTTACTTGCACCGTTGGAGAAAAATATTCTGTTATTTCATCGTCAATGGAGCCTTTAATTGATACAGCTGACCTACGACCAGTGAGATACGACGCAAAAAGGTCATAGAGAATACTACGCTTTCCATGCATCCAAATCTTTTGCAGCAATAAACATATCCAAAATTAGTTGCCCAATACACGATCCAAGAAAATGAAAATATAATTTTATTTGTTTTAATTTCTACAGAGTGCAATGTATACATATTTTTGGGAATTGATGTAGTGGAACGACTTATAAGAGACAACAAACTTTTATATTAGGTATACCAACTTCATTATTTATTTATATTTCATTTTCTTTATTGAATTTGTACATTAGTGCTCATCTGGGGCTAAAAAAAATTATCCATCCAATATTAACGAACAGGTGGAAGAAATTTTAGAAAGTGCAATCATTACAACCGTTCGCATAATATTGCGAGTCAGAATACGCACTGTTGACTTTAATAAGCAACAACTCTAATGGTTCAAACAAAAGAAATAAACAATGAAAATAGAGAGGAAAAA